>JAZDUH010000391.1:0-165000 GCA_036419115.1 Scarus forsteni
TCTGTTTAAACAATCAAATTTTCATATTCAATAATTTTTTAAATTATGTTATGTTCAAGAGAAGTGATAATGAAAATAAAAAAATCATAATATGATAAAAGTGACAAAATGTCAAACATCAACTTTATTGTCAAATATCTATATATCTGACATACAGCAGCAGAATGACATTTAGTCCTCTGAATGCAAACAGACAAACATACTATAAGACACTGAACTACAGTATATAAAAAAACAACAGTACTGAAATATAACAGCCTACTTGTTTAAAGTAATAAATATAATAAATTTTCTGACAGAAAAAAGACAATACATTTACTATGAATATAATTTTTTTTAGCAAATATAAAACTAAACAGCTGTATTTTTTGTGTATTACACACAAATACCCAATAAAAATGCTTTTTTATTATCTTGTGATTTTCAATGTTTTAATGAAAAAAACAGTCAACTAATTTTACCACAACAACATCACATCTCCAACAATCAACTAAAAGATCTGATATGGAATATGGAAGCATGTTCCTTTTAAACAATGATAAATGAAATACAATAGTATAAAAAATATAATAGCCTACTAGTTTCAAAAAGTAATGAATAGAATAAATTTACTGAACAGAATAAATAATATATATATTTTTTTTGTACATGTAAATAGAAATTATAAGTTATAGTTAAGGTGCAGCATGTCTAATGGGCAAATGAGCAGAAAAAGTGAAGACTGCAGTCTGAGGTCAGTGGTCAGACAGAAAGTCAAACAGGAGGGAGTTTAGCATCCTGACTGCCTGGCATTCTGCCATTTGCCTGTTGCAAATGTGTTGCAACATGCCATTATGACATGACATCAGGGTTGCAGCTCTTGGGGTCAGTCTGGTCCACAACACAAGAGCAGGTCGGGTCCATTAATCCACTGGAATCTGTGACACAAAGGAGGTCAGGACCTCCACAGAACAAATATTGATCAGTGACACTGTACTTTATATACTGAAACACAAATATGTTTAACACACATGCAAATGTATAATTTTAAGAAAGCTCAAACAAGCTAACAAGCTAAAACACAGGTGGCCCATCTTAGTTGAAAGCCCACCCACCACGACAAGGTGCAGGCCATGGGTGGGAACACAGGACAAGACATACTTGGCAAACAGGACAAACTCTGACAGGACAAACATATAATCACAAAAACAAACTCTCTCCTTAGCACTACACCTATATTTGAACTACAGCAGCAAAATAGAACTTTACACTTTGACAAATAACTATCACGCACTAACAGATTATACAGTAACTAATAAAGCATGCAAATACACAAGTTTTTTTTGGTGTTTTTTGTTGTCCTTATCACTACACATATCGTTGAACTAGAAAAGGAAAATAGAACTTTTTACACTGATAAATAACCAACAAGCACTAACAGAAGGCACAATAACTAAACAAAGCATGCAAATACACAAGTTTTTTTTGGTGTTTTTTGGGGTTTTTGTCCTTAGCACTACACATAATTTTGAACTAGATAAGGAAAATAGAACTTTTTACACTGATAAATAACCATCAAGCACTAACAGAAGGCACAATAAGTAAACAAAGCATGGAAAAACAAGGTTTTTTTGTGTGTTTTTTGTTTTTTTTGTCCTTATCACTACACATATATTTAAACTAGAAAAGGAATACAACTTTTTACACAAATAAATATCAAGCACTAACAGAAGATACAATAACTAAACAAAGCATGCAAATATTTTTTTTTTTTTTTTTTTTTTTTTTTGTCCTTATCACTACATATATTTGAACTAAAAAGGAAAATAGAACTTTTACACTTTTCTAAATAACTTTTTTTACATACAAAATACAAAAACGACATTCACAAACTACCACACCTGTACAATTGGCATCTTAAAAACTCTCAGTAAGTCAATCCTACATACAAAGTGAGCTCACCATTCCACTAAACAAAGCTAACCACTACAGAAAACAAACATTACAATGTCACCCTAAACAAATGACTATTGATTACAGCTACAAATGAGCAAACTATGACACAAAAGGCACCAAAAAAAACTCATCTGAAGCTACACTATACTGCTTCATCAACTTGAAGAATGTCCTTTTAAAGGAACACAGAATCCCTTCATGGTCACTGAAATAAGTAGGCCACACTACTGACTGTACCTGGTACTGTGTTGTTTTCACATACACATGGTCAATAAGTGTGTTTCTCTCTGTTGGGCTGTGTCACTAGCTGAACAAACCCCTTTCTGCAAAAAATTGCAGACTGATGATGACTGCAAAATGTCATCATTAAAATCACCCATTACAGCAATGGTGTTACTTAGTGGTTTAAGCTCAAGCAACTTGCTGACTCTTTAAACAAAGACATGGGATAAGTTGGTCGATAAATGACCGCAAGTACAATGTCAAAACCAACATAATCATGAACCAAGCACTCCAAATTCACCTGTGGAACTTTGATTAGGTCAAAATCACACTGTCTGAACTAAATATGCCAACACCACCATGTTGTTGGGCTTGCAAAGCAGTCAAAAGCTGGATGGTTACTGTGTAAGACACACTGCATACAATGACTAAAAATGTAACCATCAACTTTTACATTTTCTACAACAGAATCAGTTGACAACCATGTCTCTGTTACAGCAACCAGTAACCAACTGCTCTATGCACAACCAAATCTGACAGGTGTGCACTCAGATTTTGCACATTCATCAAAAAATACAGAAAATGTGTCAATCTGATGTGTGTGGTGCTCTGCTGTCAACCAGAAACAGGGCATACTCTTAATGGCATCTTTTACACCTGTCCTACAATAAATTGATTTCTCTTCAAAATCTTCTATTATCAAACCAGACAAGCTCTGACTCGGCTTAAGGCCACATGCCTGTCCTGCAGTGAATACTTTCTTCAAACTAACTACAGCCCTATCAACTGTTAAACCCTGGACTTTATGCACCGTGCAGGCCCAGGCAAGCCGAAGTGGAAATTGCCTTCGCAATCCACCTTTGTCTGTAACTCTCTCTTCCTCTGGGTCAATACCAGTGGAAGCAGCTAAATCAACAGAAAGACAAGCAGATCGTTTTCTCCTCTGAGCACCAACCTGATCATCATCAAACTTGACAAAGACCTTTTTAGGGAACCTGCCCTCACCAGCCATCTCTATGTGTGTAACCGTACCACACACACCATTAACCAGACCATCCTCAACATCTATATTTTTACACAGCATAACACGGGCATCTATCCCCAAGGGAAGTGTTTCCTCTAAAGATGTGTTATACGTTTTGCTGTGGTGTCCACTTATCAACTGTAACTTTCCTGTTTTCTTGCTATTCACATAATCCTGTGCATTGATCTCAACATATTCAGGACAAGTCCTGAATAGCTCCTGAAGATTGTGCTCATTTACTTGTCGGTTCGTCGGAAATATGTGCAAAGCTGAGCTGACTTCGCCCGGTTTCACAATGCTTCAGTGTCTAACATCACTGACCAGCATTGGAGTGTCTTTAGATTGAGTCCTGACCCTGTTCAGCGCGCAAACACCATCCTTCTGCCTAACAACTGTTGTAACTCAACAACACTAAACAGACTGGACCACAAGTTGGCCTTCATCGTCAACATACAGAAACTTCTTTAACAGGAGGCAACTGATAAAATCACCAAGCAACAACACTCACATTCCCAAAGAAAAGTCCCCAGTCTGTTTAATCTGCCTCAATCTGCGTGAATATATGCCAACAATCGATGATCTACCATGGAGATTTCATCGATGATCAACAACTGCAAATCTACATATTTAGCACGCAAAATTGATCTTTTCTTCACCCAAAGGACTGTACGGTAGCGTACATCCTTACCAATGCTGAGTGTGCTGTGAATTGTTGCTGCATGCAAATTGTATGCAGCGATTCCTGTAAGCGTCAGCACACATGTTGTCAGGATATGACACCTGGTGACAGCAACCTCATAGCCTCATACTGGATGGCCCTAATCAAATGGCTCTTTCCAGTACCAGCCCCCTCCGTTACAAACACATGCAAGGAAGCTGGCTTTTTACCATTTATCTTGTCCAAACACCACTGTCTAATCTGATAAAAAACAGACATCTGTGTGTCATTCAGAGACCTAATTAATGACAAACCATCCTTCCTATTCAGAATGTTACTCTTCTTTTCAAAATGACAAACCTCTTTATCAGTAACAGCTAAATCAGGAATGTTGTCCACATGCTCATCTACAACGGGCTCTCTGTCCTGAACTTCCTGCACACACTGCAAACGCTCCTGTTCCTGCTCTGGGCACAGCTGGCACCAGGCATCTTCTAACACAGCATCACTATCAACTGAATTTTTAATCTCATCCAAATCTTCTACTTCAACCTGAAACCTGCTCCTGTTAGCATCTACTAATGACTTCACTGAATGCTCTCTGCCATCACTAAAACTCGCATGACCAGTCCTGTAAAACTCCTCAAAAGTTTCACAGTTGGCAGGTTTAAGCTGCACTTCCTCACGATAAGGCAAAAACAACTGCAAGTTACTCTGATAGAATCTTACACGATTTTTTGTCTCTGTAAATCGTGCATAACGTACGATGGCGATTCGTCTGGCGTTCTTTTGATGACAAAACCAGTGTTGTTTTTCAGTTCAATTCGACTTTTTGATTTCTCATTTTTGCTCAATACCACGATATTCTGAGGCAAAAGATGCCAGACACATATCACTAAACTCCTGTCCTCTGGCCTGTTCTTGTAACGGTCAACTACACTCGTCATCCACATGTCTTCTGAATCAAGACCCTGTGATGACACCTTCTGTTTTAGCACATTCAATGGTAAACTCATCCTGACAACATTGTCCCCTGTTGGGACAAACACAACCTTCCTAGAGCACTCCTTCAGGTGCATGTTAGGCACTAACCTATAAACTGCCTCCTGAGCACAAACATCTCTGTTATGTAGATAAACACTACCAAGGTTCTTCAAAGCCTCTCTGGCACTAAGATTTTTATCTTTAGAAGCCTCTCTCTGAGCATTCGCTAACAACAAACCTATCTCCCTCTCTGCCTTTGAAATGTAAGAGATAATGTAAACGACACCTGCATATGGTCAACAACATACTGGATGTCCATATTGGCATTCCAGCATTTCAGCAGCAACTTACTGTACTGATTAACCCAAACCTCATTTATCTCTCTCTTTAAAACTATATGGGTGTTGCGCGCAAAGAGCCTGTACGCCTCCTGGAAACCAGCCTGATCTGTGCCTACACTCTTAAACAACTCATCTAAACTAGTGAATTTACAGTTCTCATCTGCTACAGCCTTCTTCAATGCTGCCAAAAGAGCTGATGCCTTCTCTCTAGTCTTTTTCTCCTGCTCTGTCTTCACCTTACAACAGCAAACACCTGACATCAGACTTTCCCTATTCTTTTCCTGACACTCACACTTCTCTTTGGACTCCTCCAAACTTTTTCCTCGACAGATAAATGTTCTCTTTGATGCTGGCCTGGGAAAATTGAATCGACAAGTCGTGTTCTTCTTTCTACAGGTCTTAGGGTGTCGCCTCGAATGCTGCTGCACGGAATTCACTATATCTAACAGCTCCTCATCCCCTGACGGCAACTCACACGTTACATACTTATCAATAAATTCAACAACCTCCTCATCTGTGTTCTTATCAATATGCGGAGCGTTCTCAATCCAAAACAAACTATGAATGTGAGGAGACCCACGCTGCTGAAACTCTACCCTATAAAAGTAATCTTTAATCTTACCTATAGGCTCTGCTGGAGACATCAGAACCTCTCTTAGGAAACAATGCCACCGGAAATCAAACATCCTAGCTGCTGTTACTGGATTACGTCGCAAAAGCTCACATCTTTCTGCCCACTCTAACTCTTCAGCTGTCTGTGTCCTACCTTCCTGTTTCAAAATACTACTTAAAAGATTTTTCCATCGCATATCTGCAGATGAAAAAGAACAAAACCATGTAGGAACACCAAGCTGTAGAAGCATAAGCCAGATATCCTTCTGTATTCCCTGCCAAAAGCTGGAGTACCTCTAATAGGTTTAAGGAAACGATAACCATCGTCAAACTCCAGTAACTTCCTCAAAGATTCAGGGTCCTCTAACACATCACGCAGTTTGACAGACTTACGCTCTCCTTTCCCTTTCCTCATCGCTATAGAAACATTAGAAACAACCTGTTCTAACTCTGACATATACTGAGCATAAAATATATACTCTACATTCCCAGCAAACCGAACATCAGCATTCAAGATCCTGTTGTTAAAATACCTCGACATAGTTAACCTATACTGTCTGCTCTCATGAAAAGTATTACTTCCCTCTGGAAATAATACTGGAAAAGATTTAGCCTCATTATCCTTATCACACAACAATCTGACTGGGTTATTACCTTCTGCTGGAGCTACATTCAAAGTACCATCAAAGTACTGATCCAGTACTTCCTGACCGATATCCACTGGCATCAGACACGTGTCCTGAAACATACAATGCTGCTGTCTATCATGCAACAACTCATCTTCAACAACCTCTGTGGACACTTCACAACCCTCTTTAGAACCACCACTACTCTTATCAGAAACAACATCCTCCTCTCTACAAAGCTCATTCAGCCACTCTTCATTAAACTCTACATCTGCATAATGAGCATTTGTCTCTTTTAAGTACCGCAAAGCTCGCCGTATATGCATCGGATCAACAAACTGATACTCATAATGACCTTTATAAGTTAACTTACGCTTTAACTTCACTAACAACAAAGACCCTTCCATATTGGAACGGGGCAGCAAATTGTCAGTCTGCACAATATTTGCAGGGACACACGTCACCGGTCCATGAACCCCATTTTGCCCACCTTTAGGCAACGCCAACATCTTCATAAATGGAATATTTAATGCTATCAAATGTTGTTCAAGACTATTCAAACACGCTAGTACCTCTGGGATAGGATTAGGTCTCAAACTATTAAAAACACTCTCAGGTGGAAACTCGCCTTTATTAATCTTTACATGACAGGTGTAGCAAATCCACATCTGCCCTCTTGGCGAATCCAACAAGCTACAAGGTAATTCACAGTCCTCACTACACTTATGTACAAAGTCCTCAGTTAAACACGTACCTGCTATTAAACCTGCTGCCCTCTGTTTACTATAATCCTCTTTTTTACAACTTAACACCTGATTTTTAAACAACGTCCTATGACAAACACAACAAACAAAATCTGGACCATCCTTTACCTTATCTACAAACTTCTCCATTACAAAATCAAACTGCTCTGACCTTTCTTTGACTTTTTCCCTCCTCAACCTGTTACCTGCTGCTACATTATCCCTATGCTCTGCATTAACACTGTACTTCCTAATACTCAAAGCTTTTACATGTCGCCTGTGCAACGGATTGACTCTATATTTAACCTTACTCATTTTCTTTACTTTTTCTCGATGCACAAAATTTGTCTGATATTTATCTATACTCCTTTTCTTGACTTCTTCTCTATGTGAAATATTCTCCCGATATCTATCTATACTCTTTTTCTTCACTTCTTCTCTATATGAATATTTTCCTGATATCTATCAAAACTCCTTTTCTTCACTTCTCCTCTATATGAATATTTTCCTGATATCTATCTAAACTCCGTTTCTTCACTTCTTCCTATATGAAGTATTGTCCTGATATCTATCTAAAGTCCTTTTCTTCACTACTTCTCTATGTAGAATATTGCCCTTGTACTTAGCTTTACTTTTTTCCTTCACTTTCTGGCTAAACAACACATTTTTCTGATATCTAATTTTACGTAGAAAATTCTTTTTTCTTTTTAAATATGGAGATTGTGTACTTTTCTTTTCTTCAGAAATACTAACTTCTACAGGCTGAACTTCACAACTTGCACTTGAAGTCAAATCCTCTAAACAAACCTCATCGCTTTCTCTACTCTGCCGTCTAATGTTATATCCTGTGGAACTAGCCTCACTCACCCTACAGTATCTATAACAGCTCTGAGAGTTAGGCTGCTGAACACAAACAACGGTCTCATAATGACTTCCGTTACAGTTTTCTAAATAAATCCCCTGACTAGACACCTGTACATTCCTGCAACTATATTCAAGCCAGCGATCACCACAGTATGTAAATATATTAACTCCTAAACAATCTGCTGCTGCTTGAATCTCTAACTCTGTAGCCCAACTACCAACATACCTCATCTTAGACTCACTAAGGTATCCTGCCACAGAGGAATACTGACTCCTCAGAAGACTACTATAATCCACCTGATTACTCTCTATCTGCTTCACAACTGAAAGTCTAACTTTCCTATGATGATCCTGAGTACCACTCACAGCCTGACTAACTGCTCTAAAGAAACAATTTCCATCACCAGCTATCTTCACATTTCTACACGGAGCCCCTAATGGACCTACCTCTGAAGATACTGCATCAACTTTCTCTGACACTATCTTCAACTTTTTACACAAAACCTGTGACACTTCCTTACTAAGAGGATTAAACTGCAGCTCTTTACTAGTCACATCACTGACAAACTCAACATCTGAATTTACCTCATGAACATCCCTACTGCTGCTACAGCTCACTGCAGCCAGACTACTGGACTTATTACCACAAACGACGGGCTGTGAAACAGAGGCACAAACACCAACAATCTCAAACTGTTTCGCATTCCTGGACAGCATCCGTGCAAGTCTACAGATATGATCAAAAAGTTGATCAAGACAACTAAAATATACAACAACACTTTTCCCTTTAGCTTTTACCAGACCATCTGAACCGCGGGCATGAGAATCAACAAGTGCATACCGTCCACCTTGATGAACAATAGCACAAGTGCTATTGCACACTGTCAAGAGACATGTGTTATACACAGAGAACATCTCAGCCAACCCGTTTCTCAAAGTGCTGTGAACCCTTTCCTCAATAAGAGGACCGTCTACAACATCTACATCACCACTGACAACATCACCGTAGTAAATGTCAAAACTCACACCGTCGACAACGTGCCGTGTAGGCAGCTCTGGGGCAACAAGATAGTGACTGCGTGTGTCACTGATCAAGTTGTTCTCTCTTAAAGAGGAATACAACTTGTCCCCCGACACAACAACCTCATCCAACGTTTCTGACTGCCATGAAAACACACTGTCAGTTGTGTGTTTGGCAATGCTGATCAGGCTTATGGCCATACACTGCATCCCCCCATATTCAAAGCGAGCATCTGCCTGATTAAATGATCCCTGCACAAAGCTGCTTCCCTCAACACTGTCTACAACCTCAACTACACTGCCTGTGTCCTCTGTGGAAGTCTCCATGCTAACCTCAACCTCACTGTCTGACACCTCAACTACACTGCCTATGTCCTCTGTGGAAGTCTCCATGCCAACCTCAACCTCACTGTCCGACACCTGAACTACACTGCCCGTCTCCTCTGTGGAACTCTCCACACCACCCTCAACTTCCAGCTCATTCAACTCCATTCGCACGACAGCATAAAACTGTCCTTTTAGCGACTTCTGCAGACCTGTGATGTGAAACATCAGGTCGTTCAGGCATGTGTTAAACACAGCCACAGATCTGCCACAGCTGGAAGCAAAGCCAGACAACTGATCACGTGTACCGCAGTCAACGACCACAAAGTAGTCGTTGTGCTGTATGACTGCGGTACAGGCACTGTCGATGCTCAACAGACACATGCCATCCCTCATCAAAAGTTCCTGCAGCTTCTCGTACAAAACAACCTCTCCGCTAGGTCCAGCAACAATGTACTCGGCAAGTCCAAGTTCAAGACTCCACTTCCTGTCAAACACACTGTGCAGTTCAACAAGCTGATAAAACTTCTCCTTCTCTCTCAACTTCTTACTCCCCTCAGCAAGAAAAGAGTACAACTTCCTGCCCTCTGACCTGACCTCATCTAAGTCCCTACTACGCCACGTACACACAGGTGCAACCTTGTGTTTGATAGCAGCCGCAATACTACAAGAGATGGCTCCATTTACATTGAGATCGTTTCTCTCTCTGGGAACACTGCCAGAAACTACAGGTGTGGGTGTAAGTGGATCAGGCCCAAGACAAACACACAACACAGGAGCAACATCAGTCTGACCTTTGACGCTGCGATGGTTGTCTTCCACCTCAGGGGCCTGGGACACAGGAGTGGGGAGCGACGCAGTGGGCCTTGAGCACGCTGGGGACGCGTGGGCGGCCGGCACCTGTGGAAAACAAAACGTGTGAATGACTGGCATAGACAACAAATATATAAACTAGGGCTGTCACTTTAGTGCATTAATTGGATTAATTAATTACACTGCAAATTAACGCATTAAAAAAAATTCATCGCGATTAATTATAGCACAGAAACATGTTGATATTGGCCAGCTGGAGGACCCGTACATGACAGTAGCACATCACTTCACACATGCGTCTCTAGTCAAGCCAAACAAAGCCCAGGTGACAACAGGAATGGCATATTTAAGACTTTTTATTTAGTATTTATTTATTACTATATTATATTAAGTCTCATTTTATTTTTGAATTTATTTATATATATTTTTACTACATTCCTTAGTGATGCATCAGGCCTGATTGATTTGCTGGATGTCCTCGACCTTTTTCTTATTTTGAATTTGATTTATTAAACACACTTAAAGTGTCATTTAAGTTGCCTGATTGTGCTGAGAATTTTCTGGACAAGTTGCCCCGACTTTGGTTTTATTTAGTCGCCAAAAAAAATGTGGATTTACAAATTTTCACTTCTTAGTGTATTCATTGGATTAGCCATCCACTACAATTTTATGATATCCTAGAATTCAAATTCTTTATTTGGGTAGTTTAAGCAGATATGAGATTAAAATGTGATTAATTAGATTCATTAATTATAAACCATATAAACCCCGTAATTAATTAAATTATTTTTTTAATCTTCTGACAGCACTAATATAAACACATAAAGTTAAATGCCCATCAACTTTTATTTCAATGCACTATTAAAAAAAACATTCAAATTCTTGTTTATTGCATAAAATTGTAACAGAAAGCATGTGACAGAGTAAGTAAAAAGATCATTGGCTTCTATTTCAATGCTTAAACTTCAAGAAAATATCACATCCAGTCACAAAGTGAAAAATAATTTGCATTTTATTGTTAAGAAAACTAAATACACCAACCTCCTCCTCCACCGTCTCCCGCATGACCGTGGTAGGTGTGCCCGGGACCTCACACCCACCACCAGCGGCTCTGCCTCCACCTAAAAAAACAAAGACATGCAGTTGTCAATGAGTTGTCTCTAAGCTATTATTAAACCAACACTTCTTTCAAGATGACATTGCTGTGTAAGAAACTACCTATAAATCAAATATTCCTAATTAAGTCCAAATATTGTTTGGGAAAATAAAAGGTTAAAACTTACCTGCCGGACGGACCGACTCCTCTTGGAGACAGCAGCCTTCCTCCGTTCCACAAAGGGCCTCTGATGAAAACAAAAACAGAGGAAATGTTAAAATTTTGCATTGACACATCAGAGTAGTTTGGACTGATTTTAAATTTAAATATAAGGAAGAAATAGACAGAAAGCCTATGAGTATTACCTTCTTGCCCTTGGGAGCAGTGGTGCACTCGGCACTCGGACCAGGCAGATGAGATGGAACAACCTTGTCCATCTCATCCAACAGGGCAGGGCTAAACCAGACTGGTGTTAGCGGGATGGTACACTCCTCCACCAACTGTGAAATTAGAGAGCAAAGACAGTTGTTGGAACTCAGCAGCTCTGAAAAAATAAAACATTTTGTTCATAAATAAACTTAAATACAAAGTGAGCACTATTTACATCACGTATTTTTCTATTATGCAAAGAGTGTATGCTCGCTTCAGCCCGGCAGCTGATCAGTCCCTGCCAATCTGTTTACAATTTTAAGGAAGATCAGAGCATTACAAACCTGCTTTCCAACCATCCTTTGAGGAACCGCACCAGAGGACGCAACCAGCTCCCCTGACGAGTTCCTCTGCAATAAAAGAAAGCATACTTTGTGTTAAGTAAATATTCAACTTCACTGCTCAGGTGATAAACATTTTTTTTAAATCTTTCAAAAGAACTGGCAGCATATTACCTTCCTGCCCCGTTGCACTGACGTCCATTCGAAGGGGTTGACCGGAGGACGCGGTGGAACGACCTCTCCCTTCCGCGACAACTCGAGTCTTGACGCGTGGGACCGATGGCCTGGGGGGAGCCTGCACAGGGGTGGTCTGTGGCGCTGGCTGCAGTGTCTAATCATGACATAAAAGATGATGCTATTAATATAAGCATGGCTAAGATACCATTTCAAAATATATGAAAAATAATAATACTACTAAAAGAGTACTGCTGAAAATTCTTAGAAAGCATAAATACATAAAATACAATCAACCAGACAAACCTCAAATTTATCTTACACACATTTCTAAGACAACTTACATCGTAAGCAGCCTGCCACAGAAGGCGAGCAAGCACAGGCATCCCCTCTGTGTCGGACAGGTGAATCTGTGGAAACAGAAATTATAATCATTAACAACACTTGCAATGCAACAAACTGTAATTTTCATGTCCAAATACGGTTCTACTTACACCATCTCTGGCCCACAGGTCAGTACTTTCCAGACAACGCGTCAGCTGCTGGAAACCACCTCACACCTAGACGCCCAGTAACACGATGGTACTCCTGTCGCAGCGCCTCCTGCCACGGAAGTTCGGCGGCGAGGCGAGGAGGGAAGTCAAGCACTGCGACCTGAAAAATAGTAACAAAAAGAACATACATGTGTGGATTAATAACAAAGTTTTTACGTCTGAACTCAAAGAGCATTCAATTACAAAAATATCTGTATTCAAATGTTAACAAAAATAGCAAGAAAGCTATATTTTCACAACAACTGTATCAAAACTTGAAGCTTACGTTGGACCAACGGCTCACGGCAGCCAAGAGCAGCTTGGTGAAGTCTGCACTGGCTGCCTCGATGGTCCTGGAGTACGTCAGGTTGTTGCTGGGCGCCAGAAGGACCACTGCGTCAGGCGTACGAGGAACCACAGCGTGGACCAGCTCGGTCCTCTCCTCGTGAGCAGCAGCCCCCGGTGTGGACATGATGCCGAAGGAGAGCGGTCCCTCCGGCATCTCCACGAAACCATCAGCGATGGCTCGCAGGTGGGAGTCACCCACAAGAAGGACGAACTGAAACAGCAGAAAGACAAAGTTTTGAGGTTAATTACTGATTAATCAATTAACAGCTGTGAGATATTTATATACACACAGAAATGGCTCCTCATATTAATCTTACTTTCTTGTCAGGAGACTCCTCGGGAATGACCAACTTGTGCCTTTTCCCAGTAAAGGACGAAATTGGCCATTCCTGCACAGCATGGCGTTGCCCGGTACCCTTGCCTATTGAGAAAAGAAACAAAGATAACATATAATTAAGTACAGCAGTCAAAAGAAATGTAAAAATATTAGTTTGGTGTGTTATTATAAATTCTACTTTATATGACAAATCAGAAAAGTTTATAGTAGTGCTGTCAGACGATTAAAAAAATTAATCTAATTACAGGATTTATAATTAATGAATCTAATCAATCGCATTTTAATCTCATATCTACTTAAAGTACCCAAATAAAGAATTTGAATTCTAGGATATTATAAAATTGTAGTGCATGACTAATGAAATGAATACACTAAGAAGTGAAGATTTGTAAATCCACATTCTTATTGGTGACTAAATAAAACCAAAGTCAGGGCAACTTGTCCAGAAAATTCTAAGCTCAATCAGGCAACTCAAATTACACTTTAAGTGTGTTTCATAAATCAAATTAAAAATAAGAAAAAGGTTGAGGACATCCAGCAAACCAATCAGGCCTGATGCATTATTAAAGAGTGTATTACAAATATAAAGAAATTCAAAAATAAAATAAGACCAAATCTTAAATATGCCATTCCTGTTGTCACCTGGGCTTTGTTTGGTTTGACTAGAGGCACATGTGTGAAGTGATGTGCCACTGCCATGTCGGAGTCCTCCAGCTGGCTAATATCAAAAGTGTATGTGTGCTATAATAAATCTGGATTCATTTTTAGCATTATTTGCAGTGTAATTAATTAACCTAATTAATGCACTAAAGGGACAGCCCTAGCTTTTAGTTATTCAACAGTAATAAAAGCTTCAAAAGAAGAGCCCCCAATATAATTGTCCACTTACGCGCTGCAGGGTTCTTGGGCGGCCACATGAGGGTCACATCTAGCGGCCGTCGCTCTGCCATTCGCTTAATGGCAGCCTGGGACCGACGGTAAGACTTAGGACGAGGCATCTGAATACAAATGAAGAAAAGGGACAAACAAAATGGATCAGTAAGAGCCTTTCAAACATTAATTGCAAACATCTATCTTTTTGAATGCATCCAAAAAACACAAAACATCTGCAATCACACAGTTAATAACTAACCTTGCGTTGCACTCTGTCCTGCTACCCAAAAGGTTAAGAGACGCGATGGTCTCCTGTCCGGTGACTGAAGAGAAGAAAGGAAAGGGAATTTACATTTCATTTCATTACATTTCACTCTGCAGTTTACTCGGCACAAAGCTGAAGACCTTCAAAGAGATAAAAAATATACTTCCACAGACAATGAGACTTTTTAATTACAAAAATAATCTCAATAAGCAATGGTAAATGCACAAATTGACATCACAATGAATTCAGCTCTGCCCCTCTTTGCTGCGTGAAATAAACAATACATGTAGCAAGCAAGAAAAAACGTCAAAGTGCTCCTTTAAGTTAGAGCACTCATGGGAACAATCCTATCTTCAACTACCAGCTACACAGACACTCATACTACACACAAACAGCTTTACGAAAAACAAATTTACAAAACCTAAAGTCATTACGCTCAAAACCTCTTCAATACATCGTTTTGGTCACGTTGCCGTCGCTCGGTGACGTCACGTCCACTTGAGTTTCACCGCTATCATATCATATAATAGGATATATAAGCGGACATTATTCCAGCTGTGTCCTTTTCATTCATTTATCAAGCACAAAACACTGCAGCTGCTTTATCTGTCAGTTTACAGCGGTCCGTCTAGGCGAAAATGATGTCCTCACTGACATTAGTTCCGCCTAGATGGAACTCATCCGCCCCGTAGTACGGATTAATAACTGTCTATCTAGGATACCGTCACACAAACACACACAGCCGTCTGATGCTGCACAGCCACACACGACATCGCCTGAATGTAGGCGTAATATAAATATCCAGTAGGTCGCGGAGATTTTTAGCGCCGCTCTGCGTTGCTAACCGGTGCCGCGCTGTGAATCCCCCTCCCCCTCCACCCCCGCCCAAACCGCCAGTTCAAAACGTTTCATTACTAATCCTTTTCAGTGAACTGAAAACACTGAACTTTGCTGTGAAACTTGTCTCTTAACAAAAGGAGCCATGCTGAATCACTCTTGAAACACATGAAGCCACTTAGCTTTACTACATAGCCTTAGCTTTGTCGCACGAGGCCTGCTTACAGCCTAAATATCAACCACTGAAACCCCAAACATGCTCAGACCAACCAACAATTACAATGCATGTACCATAAAGCTAGTTAGCCATGTACTCACCGTGAGTCCGGAGGAGTCCTGCTCTCAAAAAATCAGAGAAAAAGAGAGAGGAGTGATAGAAGAGATGAGAGGTGAGGGAAGAAGTAGGAGAATAATAGATGGAGTAAAGCTCCTTGGAGGATCAGCAAATTCACTGTTTAGCTCAGATTGGGCCGCTTGTCCGCAGAATGCACACAAGCTCGCTCTGAGAAAACAATGAGGGGGGGGCGCTGATGTCGAGCTGGTCGTTATATGTGTTTTCAGCTCTGGATCGGCATTGGTCAATTCAAAACAAAGCCAATCAGGTCACGCTAACAAAATGACGTCGCCCACTGGCCTTGGCGTCTGGACGTGGCTTGTCCATAGTTCCTCTGTCCATATTAAAGAGTGTTTTGTTTAATGCTACATTTAGTATAATTGTCAATGTGAGTGAGTTTATAGCTAATGCTAGCTGGCTATATACAAAAAATAAATACCTCAATTTGATCATCCGCCGTCACTCGGTGACGTCACGTCCGCTCGAGTTTTCACCGCGATCATATCATATATCATATGATAGGATATAAAAGCGGACCTTATTCCTGATGTATCCTTTTCACTCACTTATTAGACACAAAACACTGCAGCTGCTGACCTGCAGCTTCTTCATCTGTCAGTTTAAAGCGCTCCGTCGGAACGAATGTCCTCACTGACATTAGTTCCGCCACATTAGTTCCGCCTACGCATCCGCCATGTTGTCCGGATGAATGACTGTCCGTCCCGGTCAGAATTCAAAACAGGCAATCAGGTCACGCCTTGGCTGGTCATCACTGAAAATATTGTAGCGTCAGGGAAGGAGAAACTTGAGAGTTCTCGTGCCAACGATTTATTGAAACTTAACACGGTTACTGTGGGCCGTAACCACGCCAAAATACAGCTCTAGGCAACCTCACTTTTTGCGTCTCTCTCTGCGGAGCACGCCGCCACACACACACCTCCAACTCGCTCTCTTGGTGCTGCATTCACTGAACCTCGGAATTCTGAACCACACAACTCATGAATATAACTCAGATAACTGACATAACTCATCTATATAACTCATAAACAATAACACCTTTCACTTTAACAACAACAACCCACCCAATCTGTTACAATATGTTATTAAAGTTAGTCAATACAAATTGCTTATAAGATAAGATACACCTTATTAGTCCCACAGAAATTCCAGATTTACCGTAGCAGCAGGATACAAGAGAAACATTAGAAAGATTTACAAATAAAACTATAAGTTATTACAATACAATAGAAAATAGCATAAATACAAGTCAATGAAAATAAATGACAGAGCATGAGCCTTTCAGCAATATTAACAAGATTTAGCTATACATATATATATATATCTATATCTATATATCTATATCTATATCTATATCTATATATCTATATATATCTATATATATGTATATATATATATATATATATATATATATATGTAATTAGTGAACATAAAGTATTACAGTTAACAGTATTATATTATGCACTAAAACATAGAGAGGACAAGCAGAGAATTTGAAAAAATAGAACAAAGAAGTCTGAATTTGGAGCTTTTCAGTAAAAGACACAGATTATTGTGTATGTACTAATTAGGTACTAATATGAAATAATTTATATACTTTACATATATCACCTGGACTAATTCAGACTTAACAAAAATATTACACTATCAATGACATATCTATGAATGAATAATTATTATTAGTTTATGGTTCAGATTCTACTGACAAGTTAAATTATAAAATGTAAAAAGGATCTGCTCCGTGCTGTGAAGGCTTACTATAATTATGAAAGGGTTAAACAAATAATAACAAACAACATCAGTTTCTATAGCTGTTTTTCCTTTATTTAGCTGCTGATCCTCAAAACATACTTTCTAAACAATTATATAGGACTCAACATAATGTGTTAAGCTCTACATATTCCAAATATTGCACCAGAAATTATCAAAAAAAAAGTTATTGAGCCATTATTTTTTTTTACTGACCAACTCTTCTTGGCCCAGCACTACACTGTTTGAATCATTGTCGTCGTTCATCTGTATGCAGTCGAGGCCTAACCACATCTATGTTGTGGCTATTTGCTAAGGCAGGTATTGCTGCACATGAAGTGCCTGTGACATAGAAACATTACCACCCACTGGGCATGAGCTGTGGTTTATATCTCAAAAACCTGCTTGCATGTGGTGGCAGCAACATGCAACAATTGCGACATGTGGCGCCAGCATCATTTAGCGGCACCAGCATTTAACAACAGCAGCATTTGGCGGAAGCAATATGCGTGAGTACATAGGGTAGCGTGAAGGGGCCCGATCATCGCCGCTTTTAATTAGGGAGCGACCAAGGCGGCCGGCGAAGGCCTATTATCGCTAGGATTATTATTATTATTTTTCTTCTTGCTCCCTTTAACCCCAAATTGCGTGCCCTCAACTTGAGATAATCTGCGACGCGCCCTATCCCAAAAATTAGTCCCCCGAAAAAATTTATGAATCCAGTGTTTGCACAAAAAAAATTGCGCCATAGCGCCCCTAGTGGCCTTAAACTGCAGCCCCTCCACCTTTCACGGATCGACCTGAAATTTTTAGCATAACTATCATGCCCGGACCTACAAAAAGTCTCTTACGACCATGGTCAATTCCAAACAGAAAGTTCGCAAATTAGCGTTGAAAATCGCATTTTGGCGATTTGCAGGGTACGTATTTGAACGAACTCCTCCTAGGTTTTTAATCAGATCAACTCCAGATTTGGATTATGTATAGTAGACACCTTGTAGATGTAAAGTTATTAAAAGAATTTTCGTTGGTCAATGGGCGTGGCCAGAAACCACGCCCAAATTTGGCGAATTTTTCACTAACTCCGATTTGCACGAAATTTTTTGGGCATAACCCCAGGCCAAGACGATCACAGATATATAATTTTTCATAGGGAATTCCAAACAGGAAGTTCGTAAATAAACGTTGAAATTCCGATTTTTGCCATTCTAAGGCTCCCATTTGAACGAACTCCTCCTAGGTTTTTTATCGCATCAACTCTAGACTTGGTTTGTGTATACTACACACATTGACGATGAAAAGTTGTTAAAAGATTTTTCGTAAGTCAATGGGCGTGGCCAGCAAGGACGCCCAAAGTTGACCATTTTTAGGAACCACGGAAACCTTAATAACTCTCTAGTAACATGTTAGATGTGGACCGAAACAAGTACACGAGTTCACTGTCCCGCACTGAGTTAATCTATATGTTTATTTTCACAGACGAATATAGCGCCACCTGCTGGTAACAGGAAGTCTGATGTTTTACTCTATCATTAAAATCTCCTCCGTTTTTCAACATATATTTTTCAAATATTCTCTGAAAGGGTCTTTACACCTTCATGAAGCATCAGTGTTGAGGTCGTGTCCTGAGGTGAAAGGGTGTGGCGAGAAATCAAACTTCACTGATCGCCATGAACCTGAAATCACTCTAACTCCTTCATTTAAGGTCCAATCTGCTTCAAAATTCACAAACATGATCAAGGACCAACTCCTAACACATCTATAAGCTTTAATTCTCTGGTACTCCAATGCATCACAACCTGATATGTCATAAATTACATATGTGTGGTGCAGCATTTAGTATTGCGACATGTGGCGCCAACACATTTAGCGGCACCAATGTTTTACACAGCAGCATTTGCGGAAGCAATATGCGGCAGCGGCAGGTCCATAGCATGGCGAGGCGATCATATGCGGCTTTAATTCAGCGAAACAAACTATTGTGTCCTAATTATTATTATTATTCTCCAGCCTCTTTAACCCCAAATTGCGTGCCTTCAACTTCAGATAAGCGAGCGCCTAGTCCAAATGTCAGCTAAAAATTTTGAATCCAGTGTTTGCAAAAAAAAGCATAGCGCCCCTAGTGGCCACTGCAGCCCCTCCGGCTACTTTCACGTGTCGACCTGAAATTTTAGGCATAACTATCATGCCGGACCTACAAAAAGTCTCTTATGACCATGGTCAATTCCAAACAGGAAGTTCGCAAATTAGCGTTGAAAGTCGCGTTTTGGCGATTTCAGGGTGCGTGTTGAGCGAACTCCTCCTAGGTTTTTATCGGATCAACTCCAGATTTGGATTGTGTATACTAGACATTGAGGATGAAAAGTTATTAAAAGAATTTTTCGTAGGTCAATGGGCGTGGCCAGAAACCACGCCCAAATTTGGAAATTTTTCTCCGATTTGCGAAATTTTTGGGCATAACCCCCAGGCCAGATGATCACAAATATATAAATTGTCATAGGGAATTCCGAACAGGAAGTTCGTAAATTAACGTTGAAATTCGATTTTGGCGATTTTAAGGCTCGCATTTGACGAACTCCTCCTAGGTTTTTATCGGATCAATTCCAGATTTGGTTTGTGTATACTAGACACATTGAGGATGAAAAGTTATTAAAAGATTTGTAAGTCAATGGGCGTGGCCAGGAAGGACGCCAAAGTTGACCATTTTTGGAAAACACGTAAACCTTAATAACTCTCTAGTAAAATGTTAGATCGGACCAAAACATGTACACATGTTCACTGTCCATGCCTGACAATCTATATATACTTTGTTTCACACTCAAATATAGCGCCCCTGCTGGTAACAGGAAGTCTGATGTTTTACTCTATCATTAAATCTCCTTTGTTTTCAACATATTTTTTTCAAATATTCTCAGAAAGGGTCTTCACACCTTCATGAAGCATCAGTGTTGGTCGTGTCCTCAGGTGAAAGGGTCAATGGCGATGCGAACCTCAAACTTCACTGATCGGCATGAACGTGGAAATAACTCTAGCTGGTTGATTTCAGGTTCAATCTGCGTCAGAATTCACAAGCTTGATCAAGATCCACCGCCTAACACATCTATAAGCTCAATTCTCTGATACTGCAATCGCACCAAGCTCTAGAAATTACATAAATTACATATGTAAGTGATGAATACTCAATCTTCCCCAAATTCAACACACATGATCACAGCTCCACTCTGGACTTATTTTTTTTTTCTTAAACATATATTTGTGTTATAGGAATAGCACCATCTAATAGACACAAGCAGTGTTAATGCCAAAACACTTAAACATGTTTTAAATCATCCTTTTCCTCTTCAGACTGAGCTGAGGTTACCTCACATACTAATTAGCCCATTCTTCACCCCACACCAACCTCAGAGTTGGTGTGTCATCTCCACCTCCCTGCTTAGAGTGAGAAAACCATAGATTCTTGACATGTCATCCTCTTTATTTATGTTATCTGTTTACTTTAGATGCTTCATTCAGACTTTATTTTGTGTATGTGTGTGTGTGCATTTTGTGTGTGTGTGTGTGGCAGAGGCAGTGACTGTCATAGTAACTTCTTCAAAATCTCAGAAAGTCTTCACACCTTCATGAAGCATCTGTCTGCATGTTTGTGTGTGTGGCTATTTGCTGAGACAGGTATTGCTTCACATGACGTGCCTGGGACAAAGGAACAGTGCCACCCAATGGGCATTAGCTGTTTTTTATATCTCAAATACCTGCAGTATTTGAGATATAAAAGAGATATATATTATTATTTTTTTTTTTCTCCCGCCACTTTAACCCAAAATTGCGTGCCTTGGACTTGAGATAAACGCGACCGCGCCTAGGCCCAAAAATTAGTCCCGCCGAAAAATTTATGAATCCAGTGTTTGCACAAAAAAAGTGCACCATAGCGCCTAGTGGCCTTAAACTGCAGCCCCTCCGCGATTTTCACTCGACCTGAAATTTTTGGGCAACTATCATGCCTGGACCTACAAAAAAGTCTCTTCGACCATTCAATTCCACAGGAAGTTAAAATTAGCGTTGAATTGTCGCGTTGGCGAGCGTATTTGAACGAACTCCTCCTAGGTTTTTATCGGATCAACTCCAGATTTGGATTGTGTATACTACACATTGATGATGAAAAGTTATTAAAAGATTTTTAAGTCAATGGGCGTGGCCAGAAACCACGCCCAAATTTGGTGAATTTTTCACTAACTCCGATTTGCAAAATTTTTTGGGCATAATCCAGGCCAAACGATCACAAATATATAAATTGTCATAGGAATTGAACAGGAAGTTCGTAAATTAACGTTGAAATTCGATTTTATTTTAAGGCTGCATTTGAACGAACTCCTCCTAGGTTTTTATCGGATCAACTCCAGATTTGGTTTGTATACTAGACACATTGATGAAAAGTTATTAAAAGATTTCCTAAGTCAATGGGCGTGGCCAGGAAGGACGCCCAAAGTTGACCATTTTGGAAAACACGTAAACCTTAATAACTCTCTAGTAATATGTTAGATCTGGACCAAAACAAGTACACATGTTCACTGTCCCCTCAGTTAAACTATATGTTTGTTTCACTCTCAAATAGCGCCCCTGCTGGTAACAGGAAGTCTGATGTTTTACTCTATCATTAAATTCTCCTCTGTTTTTCAACATATTTTTTTCAAATATTGTCAGAAAGGGTCTTCAAACCTTCATGAAGCATCAGTGTACAGGTCGTGTCCTGAGGTGAAACGCTGTTGTATGGCGAACCCTCAAACTTGACTGAACGCCATGAACCTGGAAATCACTCTCACTCCTTCATTTAAGGTCCAATCTGCTTCGAAATTCACAAAAATGATCAAGGTCCACCTCCTAACACATCTATAATTTTAATTCTCTACTGCAATTCACCAAGCTCTAGAAATACATAAATTCATACAGTATGCATGTTCTACATATCAATCTTTCCCAAATTCAACACACATGATGACAGTTCAACTCTGCACTTATTTTTTATTTATTTTAAACATATATTTTCTTTATAGGAATAGTACTATCTAACAGACACTTGCAGTGTTTATGCCTACTTTAAAACATGCTTAAATCATCCTGATTGTGGAAGAAACTTTCCTTCCCCTCCCCATCTCCTCAGACTGAGCTGAGGAGATCCTCCTCAGACCCCCCTTCTTCACCCCACACCAACCTCAGAGATCTGTCAGCTCCCACCTCCCTGCCCAAGTGAGACACAATAGATTCTTGATCCTCTTATTTAATGTTCTCTTTATTTAATGTCTCTGTTTACTTTAGATGCTTCATGCAGATTTTTATTTTGTGTGTGTGTGTGTGTGTGTGGCAGAAAGTGACTGTTAGGGAGAGTAATTTGTTTACAGTCCCTGTTTGTAGTTAGGTTTCTTGGTTCATTATACAGTCTCAAATGTTATTCTATTGCATTCACCTCAGCTTTGCATGCATTTGCCAGTGATTTATCAATAGTTGTGTCATTTCAATCCATATATGTGCGTTTAAATATTTGTTCATCTGTCTTTTTGTAGAAACACAGAGCAAAAAAACATAGAGTTCAAAACAGTCAGCTGTAAGTTTAACAACATGTCAAATGTCAGGCACTTTTATTAGAGTCCTCTGCACAATGTCAAATTAGAAAACAATCTGATTTTAACAACTGATTGCATTTATGAAATAAATTTCTCCTTGAATGAAATAAAACAAATAATGTACTTTTCATGACAAAAAATACGCAGTAATTAATTCACACATCGATTTACTGCAGGGCAGATGTTCATGTTTGTAGTTAAAAATTGCACTCTTACATATGTTTGCACATACAACATCTCGCTATGTTGATAAATATCCAGATCCAATGTCCAAATAAATTAAATATCCATCTAAGTTAATGAACCATGTGCTGAATACTGACCATTAACCTGATATGCAATGTTTCATGTAATTGGGTATGAATAACATCCATTTGAGTCATCATTGCCATCATTCATCTGTATGCAGACAGGCCTTACCATGTCTATGTTGTTATTTGCTGAGACAGGTATTGCTTATGAAGTGCCTGCGACATAGGAATCTGTGTTTATATCTCAAATACCTGCTTTATGTCAGCAACATGCAGCAGTTGACATTGGTGCCAGCAACATTTAGTGGCACAATTGACAACATCATTTAAGCAATATGTGGCGGTAGCAATGACGCATAACCCGATCATGCCGCTTCAATTAATTTTTAGACAACAGCGGCTATTATGCTGATTATCCGAGCCCAACAACCTATTAGTCGCTAAATTATTCCGAGCATCGGCCTATTTAATCTTAAGATTATTCGAGGCGATAGCGAACTATATGTCCTAGATTATTATTATTATTATTCTTCTATCTTTAACCCCAAATTGCGTGCCTCAACTTGAGATAAGCTGACCTACCAAATTGTCAGGCATTTATGAATCCAGTGTTTGCAAAAAAAAGTGCCATTGCGCCCTAGTGGCAAACTGCAGCCCCTCCGCTACTTTCACGGATTCCTGAAATTTTAGGGCATACTATCATGCCCTACAAAAAAGTCTCTTGACCATGGTCAATTCCAAACAGGAAGTTTTAGCGTTGAAGTCGTTTTGGCGATTTCCTGTGCGTATTTGAACGAACTCCTCCTAGGTTTTATCGGATCAACTCCAGATTTGGATTGTGTATACTAGACACCTTGAAGATGAAAAGTTATTAAAAGAATTTCGTAGGTCAATGGGCGTGGCCAGAAACCACGCCCAAATTTGGCGAATTTTTCACTAACTCCGATTTGAAATTTTTTGGGCATAACCCAGGCCTCGATCACAGATATAAATTGTCATTAGAATTCCAAACAGGAAGTTCGTAAATTAACGTTGAAATTCGATTTTTTTGCGATTTTAAGGCTCACATTTGAACGAACTCCTCCTAGGTTTTTTATCGAATCAACTCCAGATTTGGTTTGTGTATACTAGACACATTGCTGATGAAAAGTTGTTCAAACATATTTCGTAAGTCAATGGGCGTGGCCAGGAAGGACGCCCAAACTTGACCATTTTTGGAAAACACGTAAACCTTAATAACTCTCTAGTAACATGTTGGATCTGGACCAAAACAAGTACATGTGTTCACTGTCTCTGCCTGACTTAATCTATATACTTTGTTTCACACTCAAATATAGTGCCCCCTGCTGGTAACAGGAAGTCTGATGTTTTCCTCTATTGTTAACATCTCCTCCGTTTTTCAACATATTTTTTTCAAATATTCTCAGAAAGGGTCTTCACACGTCCATGAATCAGTGTTGAGGTCGTGTCCTGAGGTTAAAGGGTGTGGCAATGGTGAAGTCTCAAACTTTATTAGTGACGAGCCAAAAAGGCATCGGCCAGCAATTCCCACCTATTTTAGCAAATTGTTTTCACTTAAATAAACATTAACACACCTAACCCAAATTTCAGTCATAAAATTTATGAATCCAGTGTTTGCACAAAAATGTGCTCCATTGTGACAAACTGCAGCCTCTCAGCTACTTTCACCTATAGATCTGAAATTTTTTTGCATAACTATCATGCCAGACCTACAAAAAAGTCTCTTATGACCATTGTCAATTCTAACAGGAACATCAATTAGCGTTGAATGTCGCATTTTTAGCGATTGGGATATGTTGAACGACTCTCTAGGTTTTTATCGGATCAACTCCAGATTTGGAATGTGTATACTGACATGAACAGTGCCATGCATTAGCTGTTTTATTTCAAAATGCTTGCATGTAGTGGCAGCAACATGCAGCGATTATAACATGGCGCCAGCATTTTCGCACCAGCATTTGCAAAAGCAGCATTTGGAATAATATCGCGGCGAGCCTATTGGTCATGCGAGCTCATATTAATTTTTAATTATTATTATTCTGCCTCTTTAACCCCCAATTGCGCGCCTTCAACTTGAGATAAGCGTGGAGCCTAGCCAAAATTAGTCCCCGAAAAATTTATGAATCCAGTGTTTGCACAAAAAAGTGCGCCACAGCGCCCCTAGTGGCCTTAAACTGCAGCCCCTCCAACTTTCACGGATGACCTGAAATTTTTGGGCATAACTATCATGCCGGACCTACAAAAAGTCTCTTACGACCATGGTCAATTCCAACAGGAAGTTCGCAAATTAGCGTTGAATGTCGCGTTTTGGCGATTTCCTGAGCGTATTTGAACGAACTCCTCCTACAGTTTTTATCCGATCAACTCCAAATTTGGATTGTGTATACTAGACACATTGACGATGAAAAGTTATTAAAAGATTTTTCATAGGTCAATGGGCGTGGCCAGAAACCACGCCCAAATTTGGTGAATTTTTCACTAACTCCGATTTGCACGAAATTCTTTGAGCATAATCTACAGGCCAAGCCGATCACAAATATATAACTTGTCATAGAATTCCAACAGGAAGTCGTAATTAACGTTGAATTTCCGATTTTTTGCGATTTAAGGCTAGCATTTGAGCGAACTCCTCCTAGGTTTTTATCGGATCAATTCCAGATTTGGTTCATGTATACTAGACACATTGATGATGAAAAGTTATAAAAATATTTTCATAAGTCAATGGGCGTGGCCAGGAAGGACGCCCAAAGTTGACCATTTTGGAAAACACGTAAACCTTAATAACTCTCTAGTAATATGTTAGATCTGGACCAAAACAAACATGTTCACTGTCCTGCCTGACTTATATGCTTTGTTTCACTCTCAAATATAGCGCCCCCTGCTGGTAACAGGAAGTCTGATGTTTTACTCTATCATTAAAATCTCCTCTGTTTTTTCAACATATTTTTTCAAATATTCTCAGAAAGGGTCTTCACACCTTCATGAACCATCAGTGTTCAGGTCGTGTCCTGAGTTAAAGGGTGCGGCATGGTGAAGCCTCAAACTTTATTAGTGACCCAAAAGGCATGGCCAAATTCATTTTCAAATTGTGTGTCTCACTTGAGATAAGCAAACGCACCTAACCCAAAATTTCAGTCATCGAACATTTATGAATGCAGTGTTTCACAAAAAATGTGCTCCATAGCGCTCGACTTAAACTGCAGCCTCTACAGCTACTTTCACCTATAGATCTGATATTTTAGGGCATAACTATCATTCCAGGACCTACAAAAAGGCTCTTATGACCATCATCAATTCCTAACAGGAAAATCATGTTAGCGTTGAATGTCGCATTTTAGTGATTTGCAGCATTTGAGCGGACTCTCTAACTTTTTATTGGATCAACTCCAGATTTGGAATGTAAATACTGACAGAAACTGAAACTGGGCATGACATGACTTTATATCTCAAAATGCTTGCATGCGGTGGCAGCAACTTCGTGATTGCGACATGTGGCGCCAGCATTGTTTAGCGGCACCAGCATTTTAACAACAGCATATGGAGGATGCAATATGTGGCGGCAGCCACAGGGCCTTCGCATGGAGGCGAGGGCCCGATCGCCGGCTAGCTTTAATTATTTTTTTTCTCGATCCACTTTAACCCCAAATTGCGTGCCTTCAACTTGAGATAAGCGATACCTAGGCAAAATTAGTCCCGAAAAATTTATGAATCCAGTGTTTGCACAAAAAAGTGCGCCAGCGCCCCTAGTGGCCTTAAACTGCAGCCCCTCCGGCTACTTTCACGGATCGACCTGAAATTTTTGGGGCATAACTATCATGCCGGACCTACAAAAAGTCTCTTGACCATGGTCAATTACAGGAACGCAAATTAGCGTTGAAGTCGCGTTTTGGCGATTTAATGCGTCTTTGAACGAACTCCTCCTAGGTTTTTCGGATCAACTCCAGATTTGGATTGTGTATACTAGACACCTTGACGATGAAAAGTTATTAAAGAATTTTCGTGGTCAATGGGCGTGGCCAAACCACGCCCAAATTTGGCGAATTTTTCACTAACTCCGATTTGCACATTTTTTGGGCATAACCACCAGGCCAAACGATCACAAATATATAAATGTCATTGCGAATTCAGGAAGTTCGTAAATTAACGTTGAAATTCGATTTTTAGATTCTAAGGCTCCATTTGACGAACTCCTCCTAGGTTTTTATCGAATCAACTCCAGATTTGGTTTGTGTATACTAGACACATTGATGATGAAAAGTTGTTAAAAGATTTTTTGTAAGTCAATGGGCGTGGCCAGGAAGGACGCCCAAAGTTGACAATTTTTGGAAAACATGTAAACCTTAATAACTCTCTAGTAATATGTTAGATCTGGACCAAAACTTGTACACATGTTCACTGTCCGCCTGAGTTAATCTATATGCTTTGTTTCACTCTCAAATATAGCACCCCCTGCTGGTAACAGGAAGTCTGATGTTTTACTCTATCATTAAAATCTCCTCCGTTTTTCAACATATTTTTTTTCATATATTCTCAGAAAGGGTCTTCACACCTTCATGAAGCATCAGTGTTCAGGTCGTGTCCAGAGGTGAAACGGTGTGGCAATGGCCAAGCCTCAAACTTCACTGATCGCCATGAACTTGGAAATCACTCTATTTCCTTAATTTAAGGTCCAATCTGCTTCAAAATCCACAAACATGATCAAGGTCACTCCTAACACATCTATAAGCTTAATTCTCTTCAACTCCAATCACATCAAGCTTTTGATATGTCATAAATTACATACATGTAATTGGCAGAAACATGCAGCGGTTCACGTGTGGAAAACAACATTTTGCACCAACCTTTCAACAGCAGCAGTTGGCGAAAAGCAATATGGCTAACACAAATTATGGGCGTGAAGCGAGGATCATCGCCCTTTAATTATTATTATTATTATTATTATTATTCTCCTCTTTAACCCCAAATTTGCCCTCAACTTGATATCTGAGCACCTAGGAAAAATTAGTGCGAAAAATTTATGAATCCAGTGTTTGCACAAAAATGTGCACCATAAGCGCCCCTAGTGGTTAAACTGCCCTGGGGCTACTGTCAGTATCTACCTGAAATATTTAAGCCATAGCCATCATGCCGGACCTACAAAAAGTCTCTTATGACCATGGTCAATTCCGAACAGGAAGTTCGCAAATAGCGTTGAATTTCATGTTGCCAATTTTTGCGTGTTAACGAACTCCTCCTAGGTTTTTATCGGATCAACTCCAGATTTAAACAGTCCATACTAGAAACATTGATGATGAAAAGTTATTAAAAGATTTTTCGTAGTCAATGGGCGTGGAAACCACGCCCACATTTTTTCACTAACTCCGAAATGCGAAATTTTTGGGCATAACCACCAGGCAAGACGATCACAAATATATAAATTGTCATAGGAATTCCAAACAGGAAGTTCGTAAATTAACGTTGAAATTCGATTTTGATTCTAGGGCTCGCATTTAACTCCTCCTAGGTTTTTATCGGATCAACTCTACAGATTTGGTATGTCTACTACACATTGACGATGAAAAGTTATTAAAAGATTTTTCGTAAGTCAATGGGAGTGGCCAGGAAGGAAAAGTTCGCCATTTTGAAAACCGTAAACCTTAATAACTCTCTAGTAAAATGTTAGATTGGACCAAAACATGTACACATGTTCACTGTCCCTGCCTGAGTATATCTATAAGCTTTATTTCATTCTCAACTATAGCGCCCCCCCCTGGTAACAGGAAATCTGATGTTTTACTCTATCATTAAAATCTCCTCTGTTTTTCAGCAATTTTTTTTCAAATTTTCTCAGAAAGGGTCTTCACACCTTCATGAAGCATCAGTGTTGAGGTCATGTCCTGAGGTGAAACGGTATGGCGATGGCAATGGCGATGGCGAAGCCTCAAACTTCACTGATCGCCATGAACCTGGAAATCACTCTAACTCCTTCATTTAAGGTCCAATCTGCTTCCTCACAAAATGATCAATGTCCATCTCTAACACATCTAAAAGCTCACTCTGCTACTGCAATCCAAGCTTTAGAAATTACATAAATTACATATGTTTGTGGTAAATAATCCAATCTTCAAATTCAACACACATGATCACTGCTCCACTCTGGACTAATTTTTTCATTTACACATTATTTGTGTCATCTAATAGCACCATCTAATAGACACAAGCAGAGTTAAGGAAAACACTTAAACATGCTTTAAATCATCCTGATTGTGGAAGGAAGCTTTCCCTGTTTCCCCTGCTCCTCAGACTGAGCTGAGGTTACCTCATGCTAATTAGCCCCCTTCTTCACCCCACACCAACCTCAGAGATCTGTCAGTCGTGCTCCCAGCTCCTGCTTAGAGTGAGAAACCATAGATTCTTGACATGTCATCCTCTTTATTTAATGTTCTCTGTTTACTATAGATGCTTCATATAGATTTTTATGTTCCATAAAATGTTGTTTTCTAGCATATTTAAATGTTGTCCTTTAAGTTTTATCTTCTTTGGGATGTCAACACACAGCATGTAGACAAGTCCACTCAGGGACTGACAGTTTTTTATCAGGCTCTGTCTGCATGTTTGTGTGTGTGTGGCTATTTGCTGGACAGGTATTGCTTCACATGAAGTGCCTGCGACACAGGAACAGTGCCGCCCACTGGGCATTAGCTGTATTTTATATCTCAAATACCTGCTTGTATGTGGGGTAGCAACATGCAGCAGTTGGGACATGTGGTGCCAGCAACATTTAGCACCTATTAGCAGCATTGAAGCAATATCGGCGTAGCGACACTATGGCGCATGAAGCGGGCGATCGCCGCGCTGCGGCTTTAATTAGCCCGAGCGAATGGCGGCGCGAGCCTATTGGAATCGCCGGATTATTATTATTATATTATTTAAATCCTTGGTCCACTTTAACCCCAAATTGCGTGCCTTCAACTTGAGATAAGCGAACGCGCTATCCCCAAATTAGTCCGGCGAAAAATTTATGAATCCAGTGTTTGCACAAAAAAAGTGCGCCATAAGCGCCCCTAGTGGCTTTAAACTGCAGCCCCTATCTGGCTACTTTCACGGATCGACCTGAAATTTTTTGGGCATAACTATCATGCCGGACCTACAAAAAGTCTCTTATGACCATGGTCAATTCCGAACAGGAAGTTCGCAAATTAGCGTTGAAAGTCGCATTTTGGCGATTTGCAGGGAATGCGTGTTGAACGAACTCCTCCTAGGTTTTTTATCGGATCAACTCCAGATTTGGATTGTGTAAACTACACACATTGATGATGAAAAGTTATTAAAAGAATTTTACGTAGGTCAATGGGCGTGGCCAGAAACCACGCCCAAATTTGATGAATTTTTCACTAACTCCGATTTGCATTAAATTTTTTGGGCATAATCTCCAGGCCAAGCCGATCACAAAAATATAAATTTTCATAGGGAAGTCAAAACAGGAAGTTCGTAAATTAACGTTGAATTTCTGATTTTTGCGATTCTAAGGCTCGCATTTGAACGAACTCCTCCTAGGTTTTTAATCAGATCAACTCCAGATTTGGATTGTGTATACTAGACACATTGACGATGAAAAGTTATTAAAAGATATTTCATTAGTCAATGGGCGTGGCCAGGATGGATGCCCAAAGTTCGCCATTTTTGGTAAACACGTAAACCTTAATAACTCTCTAGTAAAATGTTAGATTTGGACCAAAACATGTGTACACATGTTCACTGTCCATGCCTGAGTATATCTATATGCTTTATTTCACTCTCAAATATAGCGCCCCCTGCTGGTAACAGGAAGTCTTATGTTTACTCTATCATTAAAATCTCCACTGTTTTTCCAACATTTTTCTCTCAAATATTCTCAGAAAAGGGTCTTCACACCTTCATGAAGCATCAGTGTTCAGGTCGTCATGTCCTTAGGTGAAAGCGGTGTGGCGATGGCGAAGCCTCAAACTTCACTGATCGCCATGAACCTGGAAATCACTCTTATTTCCTTCATTTAAGGTCCAATCTGCTTCAAAATCCACAAACATGATCAATGTCCACCTCCTAACACATCTATGAGCTCAATTCTCTGATACTGCAATCGCACCAAGCTCTAGAAATTACATAAATTACATATGTAAGTGATGAATACTCCAATCTTCCCCAAATTCAACACACATGATCACAGCTCCACTCTGGACTTATTTTTTTTTTCTTAAAACATATATTTGTGTTATAGGAATAGCACCATCTAATACACACAAGCAGTGTTAATGCCAAAAACACCATGCTTTAAATCATCCTCTCCCTCTCCTGCTCCTCAGACTGAGCTGAGGTTACTCTCACCAATGTAATTAGCCCACCCCTTCTTCACCCCACACCAACCTCAGAGATCTGTCAGCCAATGCTCCCCTCCCTGCTTAGAGTGAGACACCATAGATTCTTGACATGTCATCATCTTTATTCACTGAGTAACACTGAGGTTAGATGTTCAAGACATATTTGATGATATTGGTCCATAAAATGTCTGACATAACATAGGCTCTGTATGTTGCTGTTTTAAGTGGTGGACTCTGTATGTTGCTGTTTTGGGATGTCAACACATTTTCTCATGCTGGTGATCTGACACTGTTAATCCTAATTATTGAGCCATTATTTTTCTTTTTATTCAGGCTCTGTCTGCCCAGCTCTACACTGAATCATTGCCATCATTCATCTGTATGTGTGTGGCTATTTGCTGAGGCAGGTATTGCTTCACATGAAGTGCCTGCGACACATAGGAACAGTGCCACTGGGCATTAGCTGTGTTTCATATTTCAAATACCTGCTTGTATATGGGGGCAACATGCAGCAGTTGGACATGTGGGGCCAGCAACATTTAAGCACCACTTTCCCCAACAGCAGCATTTGGTGGAAGCAATATGTGGCGGTAGGCGAACAAGGCCTTGCGAGGGAGGCGATCGCCATAGCCGCTTAAAACCTTTAATTATTATTATTATTATTCTTTTTTCTTCTGTTTAACCCCAAATTGCGTGCCTTCAACTTGAGATAGCGAACACGCCTAGGCCAAAAATTAGTCAGGCATGGTGAAAATTTATGAATCCAGTGTTTGCACAAAAAAAAAGTGCACCATAGCGCCCCTAGTGGCTTTTAAACTGCAGCCCCTCCGGCTACTTTCACGTCTTCGACCTGAAATTTTTTAGGGCATAAGTATCATGACCAGATCTACAATAAAGTCTCTTACGACCATGGTCAATTCCGAACAGGAAGTTCGCAAATTAGCGTTGAATCGCGCATTTTGGGCGTGCAGAATGCGTGTTTGAACGAACTCCTCCTAGGTTTTTTATCGGATCAACTCCAGATTTGGATTGTGTATACAGACACCTTGACGATGAAAAGTTATTAAAAAGATTTTTCGTAGGGTCAATGGGTGTGGCCAGAAACCACGCCTTAAATTTGACAAATTTTCACTAACTCCGATTTGCACAAAATTTTTGGGCATAATCCCCAGGCCAAGCCGATCACAAATATATAAATTGTCATTGGGAATTCCGAACAGGAAGTTCGTACATTAACGTTGAAATTCGATTTTTTGCGATTCTAAGGCTCGCATTTGAACGAACTCCTCCTAGGGTTTTTATCGGATCAACTCCAGATTTGGTTTGTGTATACTAGACACATTGATAATGAAAAGTTGTTTAAAGATTTTCCGTAAGTAAATGGGCGTGGCCAGGAAGGACGCCCAAAGTTGACCATTTTTGGAAAACGCGTAAACCTTAATAACTCTCTTGTACAATGTTAGATCCGGTCCAAAACATGTACACATGTTCACTTTCCGTGCCTGATATAATCTATATGCTTGGTTTCACTCTCAAATATAGCGCCTCTGCTGGTAACAGGAAGTCTGATGTTTAACTTTCGATCATTAAAATCTCCTCTGTTTTTCAACATATTTTTATTTAAATATTCTCAGAAAGGGTCTTCCCATCTTCATGAAGCACCAGTGTTGAGGTTGTGTCCTGAGGTGAAACGGTTGTCAATGGCGAAGCCTCAAAGTTTTTTTGGGCCTGATCGCCATGAAAGACCTAATCACTCACTCCTTCATTTTAGTCCAATCTGCTTCAAAATTCACAAGCATGATGTGTTCCACCTCCTAACACATCTATGAGCTCAATTCTCTGCTACTCAATCACAAAATTTATGTCATCAAAAAATTACATACATGTTCAGCAACATGCAGCAGTTGCGACATGTTGGCTAAACATTTAATGCACAAGCATTGTTTCTCAACCTGCATTGTTTTAAATCATCGTGATGGTTTCAGGGCATACCGATCTATGTGCGGTGAGCAGTGAGCTTGACATGTCATCATTTAAGGATCGAGCTTGCGAAGTGTCGCTAAATTAGCGACGAAGTCGGCAAGGTATTTGTCCTAGGTATTTTATTATTAATCAACTTCTTGCTCCAGATTTAACCCCAAATTAAGTACTAAACTTGACATGTGGATGAAAAAATTAGTAAAAATTTATGAATCAGTGTTTGCACAATGTGCGCCATGCGCCATAAACTGCAGCTCCGTTTGGACCTGAAATTTTTCATAACTCCGATATGCACCTACAAAAAATTTTTTACGGCATGGTCAATTCAAACAGGAAGTTCGCAAATTAGCGTTGAACATTTTATATTTAGTTGAAATTTGGAAAAAGACAGTTCGATGAAAAGTTATTAAATTCGATCAATGGGCGTGGGATTCACTAACTCCTGCATTTTTCAACAAAAGCCAAGGTTCCAGGTATATAATTTGTCATGGGTTTTAGCGTTGTTTTTTGAATCCAGTGTTTGCACAAAAAAATGTGCACCATAGCGCCCCCTAGTGGCCTTAAACTGCAGCCCCTGGGGCTACTTTCAAGTATCTACCTGAAATATTTAAGCCATAGCCATCATGCCCGGACCTACAGAAAAGTCTCTTATGACCATGGTCAATTCCGAACAGGAAGTTCGCAAATTAGCGTTGAATTTAGCATGTTGCCAATTTTCAGGGTACGTATTTAAACGAACTCCTCCTAGGTTTTTTTCGGATCAACTCCAGATTTAAACAGTCCATACTAGAAACATTGATGATGAAAAGTTATTAAAAGATTTTTCGTAAGTCAATGGGCGTGGCCAGAAACCACGCCCACATTTTATGAATTTTTCACTAACTCCGAAATGCACGAAAATTTTTGGGCATAACCACCAGGCCAAGACGATCACAAATATATAAATTGTCATAGGCAGTTCCAAACAGAAAGTTCGTAAATTAACGTTGAAATTCTGTTTTTTTCGCGATTCTAGGCTACGCATTTGAAGCGAACTCCTCCTAGGTTTTTATCGGATCAACTCTACATTTGGAATATGTCTACTACACACATTGACGATGAAAAGTTATTAAAAGATTTTTCGTAAGTCAATGGGCGTGGCCAGGAAGGACGGCCAAAGTTCGCCATTGTTGAAATACACGTAAACCTTAATAACTCTCTAGTAAAATGTTAGATTCGGACCAAAACATGTACACATGTTCACTGTCCCTGCCTGAGTATATCTATAAGCTTTATTTCATTCTCAAATATAGCGCCCCCTGCTGGTAACAGGAAATCTGATGTTTTACTCTATCATTAAAATCTCCTCCGTTTTTCAACATATTTCTTTCAAATATTCTCAGAAAGGGTCTTCACACCTTCATGAAGCATCAGTGTTGAGGTCATGTCCTGAGGTGAAACGGTGTGGCGATGGCGAAGCCTCAAACTTCACTGATCGCCATGAACCTGGAAATCACTCTGTTTCCTTCATTTAAGGTCTAATCTGCTTCAAAATCCACAAAAATGATCAATGTCCATCTGCTAACACATCTAAAAGCTCAAATCTCTGCTACTGCAATCGCACCAAGCTTTAGAAATTACATAAATTACATATGTTTGTGGTAAATAATCCAATCTTCCCCAAATTCAACACACATGATCACTGCTCCACTCTGGACTAATTTTTTTCATTTACACATTATTTGTGTCATACGAATAGCACCATCTAATAGACACAAGCAGAGTTAAGGCCAAGAACACTTAAACATGCTTTAAATCATCCTGATTGTGGAAGGAAGCTTTGCCCTGTCCCCTTCCCCCTGCTCCTCAGACTGAGCTGAGGTTACCTCGCATGCTAATTAGCCCACCCCCCTTCTTCACCCCACATCAACCTCAGAGATCTGTCAGTCGTGCTCCCAGCTCCCTGCTTAGAGTGAGAAACCATAGATTCTTGACATGTCATCCTCTTTATTTAATGTTCTCTGTTTACTATAGATGCTTCATATAGATTTTATGTTCCATAAAATGTTGTTTTCTAGCATATTTAAATGTTGTCCTTTAAGTTTTATCTTCTTTGGGATGTCAACACACAGCATGTAGACAAGTCCACTCAGGGACTGACAGTTTTTTATCAGGCTCTGTCTGCATGTTTGTGTGTGTGTGGCTATTTGCTGAGACAGGTATTGCTTCACATGAAGTGCCTGCGACACAGGAACAGTGCCGCCCACTGGGCATTAGCTGTATTTTATATCTCAAATACCTGCTTGTATGTGGGGGGTAGCAACATGCAGCAGTTGGGACATGGTGCCAGCAACATTTAGCGGCACCTATTCCCCACAGCAGCATTTGTTTTAAGCAATATCGGTAGCGACACCAATGGCGCATGGCGAGGGCCCGATCATCGCCGCTTGCGGCTTTAATTAGGGCCCGAGCCGAATGGCCGGATCGGCCGGCGAAGGCCCTATTGGAATCGCTCGGATTATTATTTTTCTCCTTCTTCTTCTCGCTCCACTTTAACCCCAAATTGCGTGCCCTCAACTTGAGATAAACGCGATCGCGCCTAGGCCCAAAAATTAGTCCCGGCGAAAAATTTATGATTCTAGAGTCTGCACAAAAATACATGCTCCATAGCGCCACCTAGTGGCTTTATACTGCAGCCCCTCCAGCTACTTTCACATATCGACCTGAAATTTTTAGGGCATAACTACCATGCCCGGACCTACAAAAAAGCCTCTTATGACCATCGTCCATTCCCAACAGGAAGTTCGCAACTTAGCGCTAAATGTCGCGTGTTGGCGATTTTCAGGGTACGTATTTGAACGAACTCCTCCTAGGGTTTTTATTGGATCAACTCTAGATTTGGATTGTGTATACTAGACACAATGACAATGAAAAGTTATTAAAAGATTTTTCGTAAGTCAATGGGCGTGGCCAGAAACCACGCCCAAATTTGACGAATTTTTCACAAACTCCGAAATGCACGCAATTTTTTGGCCATAACCACCAGGCCAAGACCTTTCCAAAGATATATAATTGTCATGGAAATTCCAAACAGGAAATTCGTAAATTAACGTTGAAAATCCGATTTTCGCGATTCTAAGGCTCGCATTTGAACGAACTCCTCCTAGGTTTTTCATTGGATCAACTCCAGATTTGGATTGTGCATACTAGACACATTGACGATGAAAAGTTATTAAAAGATATTGCATAAGTCAATGGGCGTGGCCAGGAAGGACGACCAAAGTTCGCCATTTTTGGAAAACACGTAAACCTTAATAACTCTCTAGTAAAATGTTAGATCTGGACCAAAATATGTACACATGTTCACTGTCCATGCCTGAGTATATCTATAAGCTTTATTTCACTCTCAAATATAGTGCCCCCTGCTGGTAACAGGAAGTCTGATGTTTTACTTGATCATTTAAATCTCCTCCGTTTTTTAACATTTTTCTTTCAAATATTCTCAGAAAGGGTCTTTACACCTTCACCAACCATCAGTGTTCAGGTCGTGTCCTGAGGTGAAACGGTCTGGCGATGGCGAAGCCTCAAACTTCACTGATTGACATGAACTTGGAAATCACTCTATTTCCTCATTTAAGGTCCAATCTGCTTCAAAATCCACAAACATGATTAATGTCCACCTCCTAAAACATCTATAAGCTCAATTCTCTGCTACTGCAATCTCAACAAGCTCCAGAAAATACATAAATTGCATATGTATGTTTTAAATAATCTAATCTTCCCCAAATTCAAATCACATGATCACAGTTCCACTCTGGATTTATTTCTTAAATTTAAACATATGTTTGGGTGATAGGAATAGCACCATCTAACAGACACCAGCAGTGTTTATGCCTAAAACACTTTTAAACATGCTTTAAATCATCCTGATTGTGGAAGGAAGCTTTCCTCCGTCCCCTTCCCCCTGCTCCTCAGACTGAGCTGTGGTTACCTCACATGCTAATTAGCCCACCCCCCTTCTTCACCCCACACCAACCTCAGATGTCTGTCAGTCATGCTCCCAGCTCCCTGCTTAGAGTGAGAAACCATAGATTCTTGACATGTCATCCTCTTTATTTAATGTTCTCTGTTTGCTATAGATGCTTCATATAGATTTTATGTTCCATACAATGTTGTTTTCTAGCATATTTATTATTATTAAATGTTGTCCTTTAAGTTTTATCTTCTTTGGGATGTCAACACACAGCATGTAGACAAGTCCACTCAGGGACTGACAGTTTTTTATCAGGCTCTGTCTGCATGTTTGTGTGTGTGTGGCTATTTGCTGAGACAGGTATTGCTTCACATGAAGTGCCGGCGACATAGGAAGAGTGCCGCCCACTGGGCATTAGCTGTATTTTATATCTCAAATACCTGCTTGTATGTGGGGGTAGCAACATGCAGCAGTTGGGACATGTGGTGCCAGCAACATTTAGCGGCACCTATTCCCCACAGCAGCATTTGTTGGAAGCAATATGTTGGTAGCCAAAATCCAGTGTTTGCACAAAAAAAAGTGCGCCACAGCGCCCCCTAGTGGCCTTAAACTGCAGCCCCTCCGCCAAGTTTCACGGATCGACCTGAAATTTTTAAGGCATAACTATCATGCCCAGACCTACAAAAAAGTCTCTTACGACCATGGTCAATTCCAAACAGGAAGTTCGCAAATTAGCGTTGAATGTCGCGTTTTGGCGATTTGCAGGGTACGTATTTGAACGAACTCCTCCTAGGGTTTTTCTCGGATCAACTCCAGATTTGGATCGTGTATACTAGACACCTTGACGATCAAAAGTTATTAAAAGAATTTTCGTAGGTCAATGGGCGTGGCCAGAAACCACGCCCAAATATGGCGAATTTTTGACTAACTCCGATTTGCACGAAATTTTTTGGGCATAACCCCCAAGCCAAGCCGATCACAGATATATAATTTGTCATTGGGAATTCCAAACAGGAAGTTCGTAAATTAACGTTGAAATTACGATTTTTGCGATTTTAAGGCTCGCATTTGAACGAACTCCTCCTAGGTTTTTTATCGAATCAACTCTAGATTTGGTTTGTGTATACTAGACACATTGCTGATGAAAAGTTGTTAAAAGATATTTCGTAAGTCAATGGGCGTGGCCAGGAAGGACGCCCAAAGTTGACCATTTTTGGAAAACACGTAAACCTTAATAACTCTCTAGTAACATGTTAGATCTGGACCAAAACAAGTACACATGTTCACTGTCCCTGCCTGACTTAATCTATATGCTTTGTTTCACTCTCAAATATAGCGCCCCCTGCTGGTAACAGGAAGTCTGATGTTTTACTCTACCATTAAAATCTCCTTTGTTTTTCCAGATATTTTTTTCAAATATTCTCAGAAACGGTCTTCACACCTTCAAGAAGCATCAGTGTTCAGGTTGTGTCCTGAGGTGAAACGGTGTGGCGATGGCGAAGCGTCAAACTTCACTGATCGCCATGAACCTGGAAATCACTCTAACTCCTTCATTTAAGGTGCAATCTGCTTCAAAATTCAAAGGCATGATCAAGGTCCAACTTCTAACACATCTATAAGCTCAAATCTCTGCTACTGCAATTGCACCAAGCTTTAGAAATTAACATAAACGAATATTAATCTTACAAATCACGATATGTCTAAGGACTGTTGTGCTGGCGGAGGTACCAATGTTTCACAACAGCAGCATTTGGCGGAAGCAATACATGGCGATCACATGCGACATAGCGCCATCAACGCGGTTGAATCCAGTGTTTGCACAAAAAAAAGTGTGCCATAGCGCCCCCTAGTGGCCTTAAACTGCAGCCCCTCCGGCTAATTTCACATGTCGACCTGAAATTTTTAGGGCTTAACTATCATGCCAGGACCTACAAAAAAGTCTCTTATGGCCATTGTCAATTTCAAACAGGAAGTTCGCAAATTAGCGCTGATAGTCGCGTTTGGGCTTACGTATTTGAAACGAACTCCTCCTAGGGTTTTTATCGGATCAACTCCAGATTTGGATTGTGTACTAGACAACTTGACGATCAAAAGTTATTAAAAGATTTTCGTGCGTCAATGGGCGTGGCCAGAAACCACGCCCAAATATGGCATTTTTGACTAACTCCGATTTGCACGAAATTTTTTGGGCATAACCCCCCAAGCCAAGCCGATCACAGATATATAATTTGTCATTGGGAATTCCAAACAGGAAGTTCGTAAATTAACCTTGAAATTACGATTTTTTTATGCGATTTTAAGGCTCGCATTTGAACGAACTCCTCCTAGGTTTTTATCGAATCAACTCTAGATTTGGTTTGTGTATACTAGACACATTGCTGATGAAAAGTTATTAAAAGATATTTCGTAAGTCAATGGGCGTGGCCAGGAAGGACGCCCAAAGTTGACCATTTTTGGAAAACACGTGAACCTTAATAACTCTCTAGTAACATGTTAGATCTGGACCAAAACAAGTACACATGTTCACTGTCCCTGCCTGACTTAATCTATATGCTTAGTTTCACACTCAAATATAGCGCCCTGCTGGTAACAGGAAGTCTGATGTTTTACTCTACCATTAAAATCTCCTTTGTTTTTTCCAGATATTTTTTCAAATATTCTCAGAAACGGTCTTCACACCTTCAAGAAGCATCAGTGTTCAGGTTGTGTCCTGAGGTGAAACGGTGTGGCGATGGCGAAGCGTCAAACTTCACTGATCGCCATGAACCTGGAAATCACTCTAACTCCTTCATTTAAGGTGCAATCTGCTTCAAAATTCAAAGGCATGATCAAGGTCCAACTTCTAACACATCTATAAGCTCAAATCTCTGCTACTGCAATTGCACCAAGCTTTAGAAATTAACATAAATTACATCTGTCTAAGGACTGTTGTGCTAAGGACTGTTGCGTACCAATGTTTCACAACAGCAGCATTTGGCGGAAGCAATACATGGCGGTAGCGACATGCCCCAACGGGCACATGGGGCGAGGGCCCGATCATCACCGCTTGCGGCTTTAATTATTATTTTTCTTCTGCCACTTTAACCCCAATTACCTCAACTTGAGAAGATAAGCGCCAACAAGGCCCAAAAAATAACGCCTAAAAATTTATGAATCAGTGTTTGCAAAAAAAAAGTGTGCCAAAATGCAAACCACTGCGCCCCTAGTGTCAATTTGCAGCCCCTTACATGTCGACCTGAAATTTTGAGGAACTATCATCCATGGACCTACAAAAAGTCTCTTATGGCCATTGTCAATTCAAACAGGAAGTTGAAAATACGCTGAAATTTTATATGTATGTTTTAACGAACTTCTCCTACGGTTTTTATCGGATCAAATCCAGATTTGGATTGTGTATTCTAGACAATTTGACAATCAAAAGTTCTTAAACGATTTTTAAGTCAATGTGGCCAGAAAACACGCCCAAATTTTTGAGAATTTTTCACTAACTCCGAATTAAACTAAATTTTTTGAGCATAATCACCAGGCCAAGATCAAATATAAATTGTCATAGGGAATTCCAAACAGGAAGTTCGGAAATTAATGTTGAAATTGCGATTTTAAGGCTAGCATTTAAACGAACTCCTTCTAGGTTTTTTATCGGATCAATTCCAGATTTGGTTTGTGTATACTAGACACATTGACGATGAAAAGTTATTAAAAGATTTTTCAGAAGTCAATGGGCGTGGCCAGGAAGGACGCCCAAAGTTGACCATTTTGGAAAACACGTAAACCTTAATAACTCTCTAGCAATATGTTAGATCCGAACCAAAACATGTACACATGTTCACTGTCCATGCCCTGAGTTATGCTATTATTTCTCAATATGCCCCCCTGCTGGTAACAGGAAGTCTGATCTTTATTCGACTCTCGAGCCCAAAGGCCACATCCAGCTTCCATTTTAGCCTCAAATTCCCAGAATTGCACTTGAGATAAAACATAATCAGTAGTCCAAAAAAAAGTCAAACCAACAAATTTTATGAATTCAGTGTTTGCTCAAAAAAATGTGCTCCAAAATGCCCCTAGTGGCAGCAACAACTCCCTCCAGCTACTTTGGCCAAAAATTCTGAAATTTTTTTTCACATGGCTTAACTGCCAGAACCTATAAAGTCTCTTACCAAAAAGTCTCAAATCATTATTGGAATTGTGGACAGGGAATCCAGTGTTTGCGCAAAAAAAAATTCGCCACAGCGCCCCCTAGTGGCCTTAAACTGCAGCCCCTCCGGCCACTTTCACGGATCGACATGAAATTTTTAGGGCATGACTATCATGCCCAGACCTACAAAAAACTCTCTTATGACCATGGTCAATTCCAAACAGGAAGTTCGCAAATTAGCGTTGAAAGTCGCATTTTGGCGATTTGCGGGGTACGTATCAGAACGAACTCCTCCTGGGTTTTTTATCGGATCAACTCCAGATTTGGATAGTCTATACTAGACACCTTGACGATGAAAAGTTGTTAAAACAATTTTTGTAGGTCAATGGGCGTGGCCAGAAACCACGCCCAAATATGGCGAATTTTTGACTAACTCCGATTTGCACGAAATTTTTTGGACATAACCCCCAAGCCAAGCCGATCACAGACATATATTTTGTCATAGGGAATTCCAAACAGGAAGTTCATAAATTAACGTTGAAATTACGATTTTTACAATTTTAAGGCTCGCATTTGAACGAACTCCTCGTACGTTTTTTATCGAATCAACTCTAGATTTTGTGTGTGTATACTAGACACATTGCTGATGAAAAGTTGTTAAAAGATATTTCGTAAGTCAATGGGTGTGGCCAGGAAGGACGCCCAAAGTTGACCATTTTTGGAAAACACGTAAACCTTAATAACTCTCTAGTAACATGTTAGATCTGGACCAAAACAAGTACACGTGTTCACTGTGTCTGCCTGAATTCATCTATATACTTTGTTTCACACTCAAATATAGCGCCCCCTGCTGGTAACAGGAAGTCTGATGTTTTACTCTATTATTAAAATCTCCTCCGTTTTTCAACATATATTTTTCAAATATTCTCAGAAAGGGTCTTCACACCTTCATGAAGCAGCAGTGTTGAGGTCGTGTCCTGAGGTGAAAGGGTGTGGTCATGGCAAGCCTCAAACTTCACTGATCGCCATGAACCTGGAAATCACTCTAACTCCTTCATGTTAGGTCCAATCTGCTTCAAAATTCACAAAAATGATCAAGGACTAACTCCTAACACATCTATAACTTTAATTCTCTGGTACTCCAATCGCATCAACCTTTAGATATGTCATAAATTACATACGTGTGGTGGCAGCAGCATGCAGTGCTTGCGACATGTGGCGCCAGCAACATTTAGCGGCACCAAAGTTTCGCAACAGCAGCATTTGGCGGAAGCAGTATGCGGCGGAAGCAGCAGGTCCCAACGTCCGCGTGGGGGGCGAGGGCCCGATCATCGCCGCTTGCGGCTTTAATTATTATTATTATTATTATTATTATTATTTCATAAAGTAACCCCAAATTGCGTGCCTTTCACTTGAGATAAACGCGAACGTGCCTAGGCCAAAAAATTAGTCCCCCGAAAAAATTTTTGAATCCAGTGTTTGCACGAAAAAAAGTGCGCCATAGCGCCCCCTAGTGGCCTTAAACTGCAGCCCCTCCGCCAACTTTCACGTATCGACCTGACATTTTTATGGCATAACTACCATGCCCAGACCTACAAAAAAGTCTCTTACGACCATGGTCAATTCCAAACAGGAAGTCCGCAAATTAGCGTTCAATGTCGCGTTTTGGCGATTTCCTGGGTACGTATTTGAACGAACTCCTCCTAGGTTTTTTATCGGATCAACTCCAGATTTGGATTGTGTATGCTACACACCTTGATGATGAAAAGTTATAAAAAGAATTCTCGTACGTCAATGGGCGTGGCCAGGAAGGACGCCCAAATTTGGCGAATTTTTCACTAACTCCGATTTCCACAAAATTTTTTGGGCATAATCCCGAGGCCAAACCGATCACAGATATATAATTTGTCATAGGGAATTCCAAAAAGGAAGTTCGTAAATAAACGTTGAATTTGCGATTTTTGCGATTTTAAGGCACACATTTTAACGAACTCCTCCTAGGTTTTTTATCGAATCAACTCTAAATTTGGTTTGTGTATACTAGACACATTGCTGATGAAAAATTGTTAAAAGATATTTCGTAAGTCAATGGGCGTGGCCAGGAAGGACGCCCAAACTTGACCATTTTTGGAAAACACGTAAACCTTAATAACTCTCTAGTAACATGTTAGATATGGACCAAAACAAGTACACGTGTTCACTGTCTCTGCCTGACTTAACCTATATACTTTGTTTCACACTCAAATATAGCGCCCCCTGCTGGTAACAGGAAGTCTGATGTTTTACTCTATTATTAAAATCTACTCCGTTTTTCAACATATATTTTTCAGATATTCTCAGAAAGCGACTTCACACTTTCAGGAAGCATCAGTGTTGAGATCGTGTCCTTAGGTGAAACGGTATGGCGATGGCGAAGCCTCAAACTTCACTAATCGCCATGAACCTGGAAATCACTCTAACTCCTTCATTTAAGGTCTAATCAGCCTCAAAATTCACAAGCATGATCAAGATCCACCTCCTAACACATCTATAAGCTCAATTCTCTGCTACTGCAATCGCAACAACTATTCGATATGTCATAAATTACATACATTGGTGGCAGCAACATGCAGCGGTTGCGACATCTGGCGCGAACAACATTAAGCGGCACCAAAGTTTCGCAACAGCAGCATTTGGCGAAAGCAATATGTGGTGGTAGTGGCAGTCCCGAGGCGGGGGGCGAGGGGTTCATCGCCTTGCGGCTGGGCGCTTAGCGACCCCTAATTAACCACTTTAACCCCAAATTGCGTGCCTTCAACTTGAGATAAACGCGATCGCGCCTAGGCCAAAAAATTAGTCCCGGCGAAAAATTTATGAATCCAGTGTTTGCCCAAAAAAAATTGCGCCACAGCGCCCCCTAGTGGCCTTAAACTGCAGCCCCTCCGGCAACTTTCACGTATCGACCTGAAATTTTTAGGGGATGACTATCATGCCCGGACCTACAAAAAAGTCTCTTACGACCATGGTCAATTCCAACCAGGAAGTCCGCAAATTAGCGTCGAATGTCGCGTTTTGGCGATTTCCTGGGTACGTATTTGAACGAACTCCTCCTAGAGTTTTAATCGGATCAACTCCAGATTTGGATCATCTATAGTACACACATTGAGGATGAAAAGTTGTTAAAAGAATTTTCGTAGGTCAATGGGCGTGGCCAGAAACCACGCCCAAATTTGGCGAATTTTTCACTAACTCCGATTTGCACGAAATTTTTGGGGCATAATCCCCAGGCCAAGCCGATCACAAATATGTAAATTGTCACAGGGAACTCCAAACCGGAAGTTCGTAAATTAACGTTGAAATTACGATTTTCGCGATTCTAAGGCTCCCATTTCAACAAAATCCTCCGAGGTTTTTCATCGGATCAATTCCAGATTTGGTTCATGCATACTAGACACATTGACGATGAAAAGTTATAAAAATATTTTTCATAAGTCAATGGGCGTGGCCAGGAAGGACGCCCAAAGTTGACCATTTTTGGAAAACACGTAAACCTTAATAACTCTCTAGTAATATGTTAGATCTGGACCAAAACAAGTACACATGTTCACTATCCCTGGCTGACTTTATGTGTATGCTTTGTTTCACTCTCAAATATAGTGCCCCCTGCTGGTAACAGGAAGTCTGATGTTTTACTCTATCATTAAAATCTCCTCTGTTTTTCAACATATTTTTTTCAAATATTCTCAGAAAGGCTCTTCACACCTTCATCGAGCAAAAGTGTTGAGGTTGTGTCCTGAGGTGAAAGGGTGTGCGGCCATGGTGAAGTCTCAAACTTCACTGATGCCATGAACCTGAAATCACCTAACTCCTTCATTTAAGGTCAATCTGCTTCAAAATTCACAAACATGAATCCAGTGTTTGCACAAAAAATGTGCTCCATAGCGCCCCCTCGTGACTTCAAACTGCAGCCTCTACAGCTACTTTCACCTATAGATCTGAAATTTTTAGGGCATAACTATCATGCCAGGACCTACAAAAAAGTCTCTTATGACCATTGTCAATTCCTAACAGGAAAATCGCAATTTAGCGTTGAATGTCGCATTTTAGTGATTTGCGGGATACGTATTTGAACAGACTTCTCTTAGGTTTTTTATCGGATCAACTCCAGATTTGGAATGTAGATACCTCCGACATAGGAACAGTGCCACCCACTGGGCATTAGCTGTGTTTTATATTTCAAAAACCTGCTTGCATTTAGTGGCAGCAACATGCAGCGAATGCAACATGTGGCGCCAGCATTATTTAGCGGCACCAGCATTTCGCAAAAGCAGCATTTGGAGGATGCAATATGCGGCGGCAGCCACAGAGCCCAACGGGCGCATGGGGGCGAGGGCCCGATCATCGCCGCTTGCGGCTTTAATTAGGGCCCGAGCCGAAAATTCGGCGAAGGCCCTATTGTAATCCTAAGGATTATTATTATTCTTCTTCTCCCGCCACTTTAACCCCAAATTGCGTGCCTTCAACTTGAGATAAACGCGAACGCGCCTATTCCAAAAAATTAGTCCCGGCGAAAAATTTATGAATCCAGTGTTTGCACAAAAAAAAGTGCGCCACAGCGCCCCCTAGTGGCCTTAAACTGCAGCCCCTCCGCCAAGTTTCACGGATCGACCCGAAATTTTTAGGGCATAACAACCATGGCCAGACCTACAAAAAAGTCTCTTACGACCATGGTCAATTCCAAACAGGAACTTCGCAAATTAGCGTTAAAAGTCGCGTTTTGGCGATTTGCGGGGTACGTATTTGAACGAACTCCTCCTAGGGTTTTTCTCGGATCAACTCCAGATTTGAATTGTGTATACTACACACATTGACGATCAAAAGTTATTAAAAGAATTTTTGCAGATCAATAGGCGTGGCCAGAAACCACGCCCAAATATGGCGAATTTTTGACTAACTCCGATTTGCACGCAATTTTTTGGGCATAACCTCCAAGCCAAGCCGATCACAGATATATAATTTGTCATAGGGAATTCCAAACAGGAAGTTCGTAAATTAACGTTGAAATTACGATTTTTGCGATTTTAAGGCTCGCATTTCAACGAACTCCTCCTAGGTTTTTTATCGAATCAACTCTAGATTTGGTTTGTGTATACTAGACACATTGCTGATGAAAAGTTGTTAAAAGATATTTAGTAAGTCAATGGGCGTGGCCAGGAAGGATGCCCAAAGTTCACCATTTTTGGAAAACATGTAAACCTTAATAACTCTCTAGTAACATGTTAGATCTGGACCAAAACAAGTACACATGTTCATTGTCTCTGCCTGACTTCATCTATATACTTTCTTTCACACTCAAATATAGCGCCCCCTGCTGGTAACAGGAAATCTGATGTTTTACTCTATTATTAAAATCTCCTCCATTTTTCAACATATATTTTTCAAATATTCTCAGAAAGGCTCTTCACACCTTCATGAAGCACCAGTGTTGATGTCGTGTCCTGAGGTGAAAGGGTGTGGCCATGGCGAAGCCTCAAACTTCACTGATCGCCATGAACCTGAAAATCACTCTAACTCCTTCATTTAAGGTCCAATCTGCTTCAAAATTCACAAGCATGATCAAGGACCAACTCCTAACACATCTATAAGCTTAATTCTCTGCTACTCCAATGACATCAACCTTTAGATATGTCATCAAATACATAAATGTGGTTTCAACAACATGCAGCGGTTGCGACATGTGGCGCCAGCAACATTTAGCAGCACCAACATCTTGCAGCAGCAGCATTTGGCGGAAGCAATATGCGGCGGTAGCGGCAGGACCCAACGGGCGCGTGGGGGGCGAGGGCCCGATCATCGCCGCTTGCGGCTTTAATTAGGGCCCGAGCCCGACCCGAAGGGCCGGCGGCGAAGGCCCTATTGTAATCCTAAGGATTATTATTATTATTATTCTTCTCCCGCCACTTTAACCCCAAATTGCGTGCCTTCAACTTGAGATAAACGCGACCACGCCTAGGCCCAAAAATTAGTCCCGGCGAAAAATTTATGAATCCAGTGTTTGCACAAAAAAAAGTGAACCACAGCGCCCCCTACTGGCCTTAAACTGCAGCCCCTCCGGCTACTTTCACCTATCGACCTGAAATTTTGAGGGCATAACTATCATGCCCGGACCTACAAAAAAGTCTCTTACGACCATGGTCAATTCCGGACAGGAAGTGCGCAAATCGGCGTTGAATGTCGCGTTTTGGCGATTTGCGGGGTACGTATTTCAACGAACTCCTCCTAGGTTTTTGATCGGATCAACTCCAGATTTGGATTGTGTAAATTAGACACCTTGACGATGAAAAGTTGTTAAAAGAATTTTCGTAGCTCAATGGGCGTGGCCAGGAACCACGCCCAAATATGGCGAAATTTTCACTAACTCCGATTTGCACGAAATTTTTTGGCCATAATCCCCAGGCCAAGCCGATAACAAATATATAAATTGTCATGGGAAATTCCAAACAGGAATCTCGTAAATTAACGTTGAAATTCCGAGTCTTGCGATTCTAAGGCTCTCATTTCAACGAACTCCTCCTCGGTTTTTTATCGGATCAATTCCAGATTTGGTTTGTGTATACTAGACACCTTGATGATGAAAAGTTGTTAAAAGATTTTTCGTAGGTCCATGGGCGTGGCCAGGAAGGACGACCAAAGTTGACCATTTTCCGAAAACACCTACACCTTAATAACTCTCTAGTAACAACTTAGATCTGGACCAAAACAAGTACACATGTTCACTCTCCCGGCCTGACTTAATCTATATGCTTTGTTTCACTCTCTAATATAGCGCCCCCTGCTGGTAACAGGAAGTCTGATGTTTTACTCTATCATTAAAATCTCCTCTGTTTTTCAACATTTTTTTTTCAAATATTCTCAGAAAGGGTCTTCACACCTTCATGAAGCATCAGTGTTCAGGTCGTGTCCTGAGGTTAAAGGGTGCGGCAATGGTGAAGTCTCAAACTTTATTAGTGACCGAGCCAAAAAGGCCGGATCTGCCAGCGAATTCCCACCTATTTTAGCCCCAAATTTTGTGTGTTGCACTTGAGATAAACGCAAACGCACCTAACCCAAAATTTCAGTCATGCCGGAACATTTATGAATGCAGTGTTTACACAAAAAAAATGTGCTCCAGAGCGCCCCCTCGTGACTTAAAACTGCAGCCTCTACAGCTACTTTCATCTATAGATCTGAAATTTTTAGGGCATAACTGTCATGCCAGGACCTACAAAAAAGGCTCTTATGACCATCATCAATTCCTAACAGGAAAATCGTAATTTAGCCTTGAATGTCGCATTTTAGGGATTTGCGGGATAGGTATTTGAACGGACTTCTCTTAGGTTTTTTATTGGATCAACTCCAGATTTGGAATGTAGATACCTCCGACATAGAAACTGTCCAACCCACTGTGCATGACATGACTTTATATCTCAAAAACCTGCTTGCATGCGGTGGCAGCAACTTCAGTGATTGCGACATGCGGCGCCAGCATTATTTAGAGGCACCAGCATTTTGCAACAGCAGCATATGGAGGATGCAATATGCGGCGGCAGCCACAGGGCCCAATGGGCGCATGGAGGCGAGGGCCCGATCATCGCCGCTTGCGGCTTTAATTAGGGCCCGAGCCCGACCCGAAGGGCCGGCGGCGAAGGCCCTATTGTAATCGCTAAGATTATTATTAGGGCCCGAGCCCGACCGCAGGCGGGCGAAGGCCCTATTGTAATCGCTAAGATTATTATTTTTTGTTTTTTTTTTTCTCCCCCCTCTTTAACCCCAAATTGCGTGCCTTCAACTTGAGATAAACGCCGCCCGCAGAAAAAATTAGTCCCCCCGAAAAATTTATGAATCCAGTGTGTGCACAAAAAAAAGTGCGCCACAGCGCCCCCTAGTGGCCTTGAACTGCAGCCCCTCCGCCAACTTTCACGGATCGACCCGAAATTTTCAGGGCATAACTATCATGGCCAGACCTACAAAAAAGTCTCTTACGACCATGGTCAATTCCGAACAGGAAGTTCGCAAATTAGCGTTGAATGTCGCGTTTTGGCGATTTGCTGGAGTGCGTGTTGAACAAACTCCTCCTAGGGTTTTGTCGGATCAACTCCAGATTTGGACTGTGTATACTAGACACATTGACAATGAAAAGTTATTAAAAAGAATTTTCGTAGCTCAATGGGCGTGGCACAAACCACGCCCAAATTTGGCGAATTTTTCACTAACTCCGATTTGCGACAATTTTTGGGCATAACCCCAAGTCAAGATGATCACAAATATATAATTTGTCATCACGAAATTCCCAACAGGAAGTTCGTAAATTAACGTTGAAATTACGATTTTCGCAATTCTGAGGCCCGCATTTCAACGAACTCCTCCTAGGTTTTTTATCGGATCAATTCCAGATTTGGTTTGTGTATACTACACACATTGACGATGAAAAGTTGTTAAAAGATTTTTCGTAACTCAATGGGTGTGGCCAGGAAGGATGCCCAAAGTTGACCACTTTTGGAAAACACGTAAATCTTAATAACTCTCTTGTACAATGTTAGATCTGGACCAAAACAAGTACACATGTTCACTGTCCCTGCCTGAGTTCATCTCTATGCTTTGTTTCACACTCAAATATAGCGCCCCCTGCTGGTAACAGGAAATCTGATGTTTTAGTCGATCATTAAAATCTCCTCTGTTTTTCAACATATTTTTTTCTAATATTCTCAGAAAGGCTCTTCACACCTTCTTGAAGCATCAGTGTTGAGGTCGTGTCCTCAGGTGAAACGGTGTGGCCATGGCGAAGCCTCAAACTTCACTGATCGCCATGAACCTGGAAATCACTCTAACTCCTTCATTTAAGGTCCAATCTGCTTCAGAATTCTCAAGCATGATCAAGGTCCAACACCTAACACAAGTATAAGCTTAATTCTCTGGTACTCCAATCGCATCAACCAATCGTATGTCATAAATTACATACGTGTGGTGGCAGCAGCACGCAGTGGTTGCGACATGTGGCGCCAGCAACATTTAGCGGCACCAATGTTTCGCAACAGCAGCATTTGGCAAAAGCATTATGCAGCGGTAGCAGCAGGTCCCAACGGGCGCGTGGGGGGCGAGGGCCCGATCATCGCCGCTTGCGGCTTTAATTATTTTTCTTTTTCTTCTTCCGCCACTTTAACCCCAAATTGCGTGCCTTCAACTTGAGATAAACGTGAACGCGCCTAGGCCCAAAAATTTGTCCCGGCGAAAAATTTATGAATCCAGTGTTTGCCCAAAAAAAAATTCGCCACAGCGCCCCCTAGTGGCCTTAAACTGCAGCCCCTGGGGCGACTTTCACGTATCGACCCGAAATTTGGAGGGCATAACTATCATGCCCGGACCTACAAAAAAGTCTCTTACGACCATGGCCAATTCCAAACAGGAAGTTCGCAAATTAGCGTTGAAAGTCGCGTTTTGGCGATTTGCGGGGTACGTATTTGAACGAACTCCTCCTACGATTTTTGTCGGATCAACTCCAGATTTGGATTGTGTATACTAGACACATTGACGATGAAAAGTTATTAAAAGAATTTTCGTAGGTCAATGGGCGTGGCCACAAACCACGCCCAAATTTGGCAAATTTTTCACTAACTCCGAATTAAACGAAATTTTTTGGGCATAATCACCAGGCCAAGACGATCACAAATATATAATTTGTCATAGGGAATTCTAAACAGGAAGTTCGGAAATTAACGTTGAAATTGTGATTTTAAGGCTAGCATTTGAACGAACTCCTCCTAGGTTTTTTATCGGATCAATTCCAGATTTGGTTTGTGTATACTAGACACATTGACGATGAAAAGTTATTAAAAGATTATCCGTAAGTCAATGGGCGTGGCCAGGAAGGAGGCCCAAATTTGACCATTTTTGCAAAACGCGTAAACCTTAATAACTCTCTAGTAATATGTTAGATCTGGACCAAAACAAGTACACATGTTCACTGTCCCTGCCTGAGTCAATGTATATGCTTTGTTTCACTCTCAAATATAGCGCCTCCTGCTGGTAACAGGAAGTCTGATGTTTTACTCTATCATTAAAATCTCCTCTGTTTTTCAACATAAAGTCCTCAAATATTCTCAGAAAGGGTCTTCACACTTTCTTGAAGCACCAGTGTTGAGGCCGTGTCCTGAGGTCAAACAGTTTGGCGGTGGCGAAGCCTCAAACTTCACTGATCGCCATGAACCTGCAAATCACTCTAACTCCTTCATTTAAGGTCCAGTCTGCATCAAAATCCACAAGCATGATCAAGGTCTACCTCCTAACACATCTATAAGCTCAATTCTCTGCTACTGCAATCTCACCAAGCTCTAGAAATTACATAAATTGCATTTAATGTTAACAATAATCTAATCTTCCCCAAATTCAACTCACATGATCACAGTTCCACTCTGGATTTATTTTTTTAATTTACACATATATTTGTGTTATAGGAATAGTACCATCTAATAGACACAAGCAGTGTTAATGCCAGAAACACTTAAACATGCTTTAAATCATCCTGATTGAGGACACAGTCTTTCCCTCTTCCCCTTCCCCCTCCTCCTCAGACTGAGCTGAGGCTACCTCACATACTAATTAGCCTACCCCCCTTCTTCACCCCACACCAACCTCAGAGATCTCCCACCTCCCTGCTTAAAGTGTGAAACCATAGATTCTGGACATGTCATCCTCTTTATTTAATGTTCTCTGTTTACTTTAGATGCTTCATTCAGACTTTATTTTGTGTATGTGTGTGTGTGCGTGTTTGTGTGTGTGTGTGTGTGTGGCAGAGGCAGTGACTGTCAGGGATAGTAATTCGTTCAAAAAATCTCAGAAAGGGTCTTCACACCTTCATGAAGCATCACTGTCTGCATGTTTGTGTGTGTGTGTGTGTGTGTGTGTGGCTATTTGCTGTGACAGATATTGCTTCACATGACGTGCCTGAGACATAGGAACAGTGCCACCCAATGGGCATTAGCTGTTTTTTATATCTCAAATACCTGCTTGCATGTAGGGGCAGCAACATGCAGCTGTTGGGACATGTGGTGCCAGCAAAATTTAGCGGCACCAAAGTTTAGCAACAGCAGTATTTGGCGAAAGCAATATGTGGCGGTAGCAGCAGGTCCCAATGTCCGCGTGGGGGGCGAGGGCCCGATCATCGCCGCTTGCGGCTTTAATTAGGGCCCGAGCCGAATGGCCGGCGAAGGCCCTATTGTAATCGCTAAATCCTTGGTCCACTTTAACCCCAAATTGCGTGCCTTCACCTTGAGATAAACGCGAACGCGCCTATCCCCAAAGTTCAGTCACGGCGAAAAATTTATGAATCCAGTGTTTGCACAAAAAAAAGTGCGCCACAGCGCCCCCTAGTGGCTTTAAACTGCACCCTATCTGGCTACTTTCACGGATCGACCTGAAATTTTTTGGGCATAACTATCATGCCCGGACCTACAAAAAAGTCCCTTGCGCCCATCGTCAAATCCGTACAGGAAGTTCGCAAATTAGCGTTGAAAGACGATTCTGGCGATTTGCAGGGTACGTATTTGAACGAACTCCTCCTAGGTTTTTTATCGGATCAACTCCAGATTTGGATTGTGTAAACTACACACATTGATGATGAAAAGTTATTAAAAGAATTTTCGTAGGTCAATGGGCGTGGCCAGAAACCACGCCCAAATTTGATGAATTTTTCACTAACTCCGATTTGCATTAAATTTTTTGGGCATAATCCCCAGGCACAGCCGATCACAAATATATAAATTGTCATAGGGAAGTCAAAACATGAAGTTCGTAAATTAACGTTGAAATTCGATTTTTTGCGATTCTAAGGCTATTTGAACGAACTCCTCCTAGGGTTTTTATCGGATCAATTCCAGATGTGGTTTGTGTATACTAGACACATTGACGATGAAAAGTTATTAAAAGATATTTCATAAGTCAATGGGCGTGGCCAGGAAGGACGCCCAAAGTTCGCCATTTTTGGTAAACACGTAAACCTTAATAACTCTCTAGTAAAATGTTAGATTTGGACCAAAATGTGTACACATGTTCACTGTCCATGCCTGAGTATATCTATATGCTTTGTTTCACTCTCAAATATAGCGCCCCTGCTGGTAACAGGAAGTCTTATGTTTTACTCTATCATTAAAATCTCCTCCGTTTTCAACATTTTCTCTCAAATATTCTCAGAAAGGGTCTTCACACCTTCATGAAGCATCAGTGTTCAGGTCGTGTCCTTAGGTGAAACGGTCTGGCGATGGCGAAGCCTCAAACTTCACTGATCGCCATGAACCTGGAAATCACTCTTATTTCCTTCATTTAAGGTCCAATCTGCTTCAAAATCCACAAACATGATCAATGTCCACCTCCTAACACATCTATGAGCTCAATTCTCTGATACTGCAATCGCACCAAGCTCTAGAAATTACATAAATTACATATGTAAGTGATGAATACTCCAATCTTCCCCAAATTCAACACACATGATCACAGCTCCACTCTGGACTTATTTTTTTCTTAAAACATATATTTGTGTTATAGGAATAGCACCATCTAATACACACAATCAGTGTTAATGCCAAAACACTTAAACATGCTTTAAATCATCCTCCCTCCCCTCCTGCTCAGACTGAGCTGAGGTTACCTCTCACACCAATTAACCCACCCCCCTTCTTCACCCCACACCAACCTCAGAGATCTGTCAGCCAAGCTTCTACCTCCCTGCTTAGAGTGAGACACCATAGATTCTTGACATGTCATCATCTTTATTCACTGAGTAACACTGAGGTTAAAAGTGTTCAAGAGACATTTGTGATATTGGTCGCATCACATGGTCTGACATAATGCTCATAGGCTCTGTATGTTGCTGTTTTAAGTGGTGGACTCTGTATGTTGCTGTTTTAAGTTGTGGAAGACATTTTCTCATGCTGGTGATCTGACACTGTTAATCCTAATTATTGAGCCATTATTTTTTTATTTACCAACTCTTCTTGGCCCAGCTCTACACTGAATCATTGCCATCATTCATCTGTATGCTGTACAGGCCTAACCATATCTATGTTGTGGCTATTTGCTGAGGCAGGTATTGCTTCACATGAAGTGCCTGCAACATAGGAACAGTGCCACTGGGCATTAGCTGTGTTTCATATTTCAAATACCTGCTTGTATATGGTGGCAGCAACATGCAGCGGTTGTGACGTAGGGCCAGCAACATTTAGCAGCACCACTGTTTCGCAACAGCAGCATTTGGTGGAAGCAATATGTGGCGGAGGCAACAAGGCCAAATGGACGCAAGGGAGGCGAGGGCCCGATCATCGCCGCTTGCGGCTTTAATTAGGGCCCGAGCCCGACCCGAAGGGGCCGGCGGCGAAGGCCCTATTGTAATCTTAAGGATTATTATTATTTTTTTTCTCCTTCTCCTTCTTCTGCCACTTTAACCCCAAATTGCGTGCCTTCAACTTGAGATAAACGCGAAAGCACCTAGGCCAAAAAATTAGTCCCGGCGAAAAATTTATGAATCCGGTGTTTGCACAAAAAAAAGTGCTCCACAGCGCCCCCTAGTGGCCTTAAATTGCAGCCCCTCTGGCAAGTTTCACGGATCGACCTGAAATTTTGAGGGCATGACTACTATGCCCAGACCTACAAAAAAGTCTCTTACGACCATGGTCAATTCCAAACAGGAAGTTCGCAAATTACCGTTAAATGTCGCGTTTTGGCGATTTCCTGGGTACGTATTTGAACGAACTCCTCCTACAGTTTTGATCGGATCAACTCCATATTTGGATTGTGTATACTATGCACTTTGACGATGGAAAGTTGTTAAAAGAATTTTTGTAGGTCAATGGGCGTGGCCACAAACCACGCCCAAAATTGGCGAATTTTTCACTAACTCCGATTTGCACGAAATTTTTTGGGCATAACCCCCAGGCCAAGACGATCACAGATATATAATTTGTCATAGCGAATTCCGAACAGGAAGTTCGTAAATTAACGTTGAAATTCCGATTTTTGCCATTCTAAGGCTCGCATTTGAACGAACTCCTCCTAGGTTTTTTATCGAATCAACTCCAGATTTGGTTTGTGTATATTAGACACATTGACGATTAAAAGTTGTTAAAAGATATTTCGTAACTCAATGGGCGTGGCCAGGAAGGACGCCCAAAGTTGACCATTTTTGGAAAACACATCAACCTTAAATAACTCGCTAGTAATATGTTAGATCTTGACGAAAACATGTACACATGTTCACTGTCCGTGTCTGACTTAATCTATATGCTTTGTTTCACACTCAAATATAGCGCCCCCTGCTGGTAACAGGAAGTCTGATGTTTTACTCTATTATTAAAATCTCCTCGGTTTTTTTCTACATATATTTTTCAAGTATTCTCAGAAAGGGTCTTCACACCTTCATGAAGCATCAGTGTTGAGGTCGTGTCCTGAGGTGAAAGGGTGTGGCCATGGCGAAGCCTCAAACTTCACTGATCGCCATGAACCTGAAAATCACTCTAACTCCTTCATTTAAGGTCCAATCTGCTTCAAAATTCACAAACATGATCAAGGACCAACTCCTAACACATCTTTAACTTTAATTCTCTGGTACTCCAATCGCATCAAGCTTTAGATATGTCATAAATTACATACATGTGGTGGCAGCAGCATTTAGCGGCACCAATGTTTCGCAACAGCAGCATTTGGCGGAAGCAATATGCGGCGGTAGTGGCAGGTCCCAACGTCCGCGTGGGGGGCGAGGGCCCGATCATCGCCGCTTGCGGCTTTAATTATTATTATTATTATTATTTCATAAAGTAACCCCAAATTGCGTGCCTTCAACTTCAGATAAACGCGATCGCGCCCCGGCCCAAAAATTAGTCCCGCCGAAAAATTTATGAATCCAATGTTTGCACAAAAAAAAGTGCGCCACAGCGCCCCCTAGTGGCCTTAAACTGAAGCCCCTCCGGCAACTTTCACGGATCGACCTGAAATTTGTAGGGCATAACTATCATGCCCAGACCTACAAAAAAGTCTCTTACGACCATGGTCAATTCCAAACAGGAAGTTCGCAAATTAGCGTTGAAAGTCGCATTTTGCCGATTTGCGGGGTACGTATCTGAACTAACTCCTCCTAGGTTTTTTATCGGATCAACTCCAGATTTGGATCGTGTATACTAGACACCTTGACGATGAAAAGTTGTTAAAAGAATTTTCGTAGGTCAATGGGCGTGGCCACAAACCACGCCCAAATATGGCGAATTTTTCACTACCTCCGATTTGCACGAAATTTTTTGGGCATAACCCCCGAGCCAAGCCGATCACAGACATATAATTTGTCATAGGTAATTCCAAACAGGAAGTTCGTAAATTAACGTTGAAATTACGATTTTTGCGATTTTAAGGCTCGCATTTGAACGAACTCCTCCTAGGTTTTTTATCGAATCAACTCTAGATTTGGTTTGTGTATACTACACACATTGCTGATGAAAACTTGTTAAAAGATATTTCGTAAGTCAATGGGCGTGGCCAGGAAGGACGCCCAAAGTTGACCATTTTTGGAAAACACGTAAACCTTAATAACTCTCTAGTAACATGTTAGATCTGGACCATAACAAGTACACGTGTTCACTGTCTCTGCCTAACTTCATTTATATACTTTGTTTCACACTCAAATATAGCGACCCTGCTGGTAACAGGAAGTCTGATGTTTTACTCGATTATTAAAGTCTCCTCCGTTTTTCAACATATATTTTTCAAATATTCTCAGAAAGGGTCTTCACACCTTCATGAAGCAGCAGTGTTGAGGTCGTGTCCTGAGGTGAAAGGGTGTGGTCATGGCGAAGCCTCAAACTTCACTGATCGCCATGAACCTGAAAATCACTCTAACTCCTTCATTTAAGGTCCAATCTGCTTCAAAATTCACAAACATGATCAAGGACCAACTCCTAACACATCTATATATTTAATTCTCTGGTACTCCAATCGCATCAACCTTTACATATGTCATAAATTACATACGTGTGGTGGCAGCAGCATGCAGTGGTTGCGAAATCTGGCGCCAGCAACATTTAGCGACACCAATGTTTCGCAACAGCAGCATTTGGCGGAAGTAATACGCGGCGGTAGCGGCAGGTCCCAACGTCCGCGTGGGGGGCGAGGGCCCGATCATCGCCGCTTGCGGCTTTAATTAATAGTTCTTCTGCTTGTTTAAGAAATTGCTGAAATATTTAGCATTGATTTGTTTTGTGATTGTAGGTTTTTCTCCTGCTTGATTCCTGATGAAAAATAAAAAAGGGCTTGAGCATAAACCTGAAATCTGGTTCACTCCTTTCTTTAACAAGTGTGGGAAGCCATGTAGCAGTAAAAACACTTGACAATCATAGCCCAATCCTAAAAATCTTTTTTTTTCTTTATTTTAAATGCCTTAGCTGGGCTCAAATATATACTTATTGTCAAAATGAAATAACTCACATTTTTGTTAAATATGTGACGGGAAAATATAGTAGGCTATGGCACATTTATGTTGACTTAAAAGACAGTCTGGGTAACAATTCACTGATTAAAGAGAGCAGCTTTATCATCACCAAGTTACTATTAAAATCAGTTTTATAACGCAGCCACAGTGCAGCTACAGCAGTAATAACGCACTAATAGTCTGAGAAATAAAGTCACTTCATTTAAAACAATTACTCTCTTAAATTAGCCTACATTTTGTATTCACACGATATAAAAGTAGCTTACAGATAAGGGGAAAACGTTTTGTGTTTTTTTGTTTGTTTTTTTTTTAAAGAGAGAAAGAGAGAGAAAAAATGTTTCAAATTGATGTGATCTTTTGGCCCACCATTCAGTTGCTCAGAAAAATGTTGGCCACAGGCCAAACTTACTTGCTGACCCCTGACATAAACAGTAGAACTGCTCCACTATGTTTGTGTACGTCTGCAAAAGAAAAAATAAATTTGATTTTTGCTTCTACTGTTGAGTTGACAGAATTTGATCATACTTGAAGATCAAAAGTATATGCACTGTTATAGGCTAAATATTATCAGATGGAGCAGAGCCTGAAAAAGGCAAAACAAAATCCCTGAGTGTCAAGTTCCTACATTTGCAGCTGGTCCTCCAAAGTATTCTCTTTCTATCATACTGTCATAAACTTGTACAGTTTGGTATAGAAACCAATTCATTTTTTACAGCTTAAATTGCATTCATGTATTATATATCCATCTCCATGAAACAACATTTACAACTGCAGTACACTGCTGTGTTAAACACATCCATTAAAAACTCCATCAGCATTCTAAACACTTCTCCAAACATCAACATTCCCATTGACAGTCCCATTGACATGGAGATATTCATAGGTAGTTACAAGACTCCACACAATACAACCTCCCCCATCATCATTACAGACCAATCTAATTACAATAATCCTATTCATACAAAGCAGCATGACCTTCCACGTACACTACTAAAACAAAGCCATGCCAACACACCATTCAAAGGTACATTTACACATGTAAACATATGCCACCTCACATGAACTACCTGAAGTACAACTTTTGAATTCAAATGTTGTTTTCAAACTGACTACAGCACTCTCCTCTACACAACATTGCATGCACAAATTTCTACACAAACATTTTCCTAATTTGTTTCAAAACCATCTAAATGAATATTACCTATAACTGTGATGTACTGCATGATACAATATAATATTGTATCACGCAGTTTACCTCATAAATACTAATCACCAGCTGACATTCTTAAAACAATACACCACCACCACACTGCATTCCAACGTAACACAGAACTCATGCAATCCTTTGGTACAATGTTTTTTCACTTCTATCAACTTTTACTTCACTCAACTACATGTCATGTAGCACCAGTATTCTATGTAATTTGAACTCTAGCTACACGATCCAACCCCTTCCTATCTATACTTCCTAAAACTACTTCAAAGTCTATATCTTAGACTCTTTTACACAACGTACCACATACATAACTAGAAAAGCATTCAGAGCGCAGACCTCCGCCAATGCCACAGTTCTCACCCATATTGTCATGTTGATCATAAATATTAGTCCTACCTTTATTTCGTCAAAATATTTTGATTCCTTGACCATAAAAACATATATATATATTTTTTTTTCATAATGATATCTATTTTAGTTCAGTAGTTATTCACAGAAATTACATTTTTTCAATGTACAAATATAGTTTCTGTTCAATAGAAGTATGAAACCTCCATTAAATCTGATTTCATAGCTTGATGTCATGATATTTCAAACATATTTCATGTAACTTAAACACTTTTTGTTAAAAGCTTTCAATAAGGTTGTATTTTCTGTTTAAAATCAGTGTAAAATTCTGGCTAAAATATAAAGTACATGCTTTTTCAAACAAATGGTTCAAAAATGAACAATATTTAATACTTTGTAAAGACAATGTTTAATTAATTGTTCTTCTGCTTGTGTTAAAAATTGCTGAAACATTTTGCATTGATTTGTTTTGTGATTGTAGATTTTCCACCTGCTTGATTCCTGATGAAAAATACAAAAGGGATTGAGCATAAACCTGAAATCTGGTTCACTCCTTTCTTTATCAAGTGTGGGAAGCCATGTTGCAGTAAAAACTTGTTGTGTTTGTTTTTTTTTCATAATGACATCTATTTTAGTTCATTAGTTATTCACAGAAATCACATTTTTCACCATGGCGGCCAGACTCTGATCCACATCAACACCAAATATCATCAGTTCCCTCTTTTTCCATGCTGAACATTTCCTGAAAATTTCATCTAAATCCATCCATCACTTTTTGACTTATTTTGTTCACAGATGGACAGACCGACAAACAAACTCTTCCAAAAACATAACCTCCTTGATGGAGGTCAGAATACCTCCAACACATCTTAACACATCTCATACCATATCACAAATTCTTATTGACTTGTTTTTGCAATCAAGTCCTTGATAATGTATTATATAGTAATTTCATACACATTCAGATCACTTACAGATCATATTAATGACAAAAATTCAACTGTTAACATTCACACTTTTGCCTAACAGTGACTCTAATAACTATGTAGAACTCTTGCATCATATTCACATAGACATAAATCTGTACTGAAAAATATCTCCTAACATGCCAAGTCCAATTCTCAAACAATAACTATTCCTACCTACTGACAAACATGATGTAACACAACACATCTAACTCAATGGAGCACAAACTCATTGGTTGCTAGCATTGCAGGTAACCACACCCACCAAATCCCCTTAAAAGTGGTACCTCGACAACATCAGATTGTATTGCTCCACCGATCGCATACATTCGCTCCTCAGTACTCTCTAGTACAAGAAAACAGAACCTGGTAAGTTCTATTCTCTTTGCATTCATTGAACAACTTACTGCAAATCATGTAAACAAACCCTTTTCTTATTAAATGGACAGAGATTCACCACTTATTACAACTGCTCTAAAAGCATTCTTGCAACTACTTACATTATTTTGTTCCATTTGCAGAAAATGGCAATGGCATCGCCATCAAAGCTTTTGAAATTCAATGACGCCACAGCAAACAGAATTCGCTCCATGTGTGAATTACTCATTGTAAGTCTAACTTCCAACTTCAAACATGATTTCATTCTCAATCTTGTCTAAATATGTTATTCCCATGTTCATTTCCACCATCTCTATGTTTCAGTATTCAAGCCAAGATCCAGACCTTTCCCGTGCAGACATAGTACAAAAAACCTTTCAAATTGGACAGGACATCATGCGCATTGCTGTGGAGGATGCCAAATGTAGAGAAGCAAATGCTAGAACTATCCAGTTCTTAAGACAGGAACTTCAGACACGGGACACCACCAACAGAAGAAAAATCCAGGAACAGGAAGCAATCATACAGCAGCTGACAGCAACCATCGCAGAAATGCAGGACTCAGAAAACATCGTTTGGGATGGTAAGTGTTACATAAGCCTCAATTCATTAATACAAATTAGGGATGTAATGATATTAAAATTTTGTATCACGGTTATTGTGACCAAATTGATCACGGTTATCATTATTATCACAGTATTGTTGCACTGTGCTCAAAATGTTCAAAATGTACTTTAACACAAAATTGAAATCATTGACCCCTTTAACATTATAAGATTAATCGTTCTTTTTTAATCAATAAATGTTTCTAGAAATGCCAATTGAGTACATTTTTCCCCTCTTTCATGAGAAATAAAAATAAACAATTCTAGCAAGTATTTCTCATTATTATGTAATAAACACTTAAACTGTGTGTAATTACAAGAAAAGACGACAACAGATTTGAACTTTGAACAGGATTCTCTTGATAAACAATTGAAAATGAACATTTAACCTATTTAACATGCACTCACAGATTTTTGTTTGCCTGCAGCATTAATGTCCATGTTACACCTGGTCATATTAGACCATATCATGGACTTTTTTATTTACTGGCAATAGTCCCTGTTAGCCCCCTTCATGACTCTCCTCTGGTCTCTTCCTCCTCTCCCTGTCAGATCTCCTCGATATCTTTTCAAGAGTTAGATTGTTTAAATCCATAAAGCACAAGCTTTGACGGAAAAAGACAATCAATTTCACAATACAGCGAAAACACGTCAAAAGAACGTCAAGAATACACTCCAAAATGATACTAATGGTATTATTTACTACTAGGGCTGTCACTTCAGTGCATTAATTAAATTAATTAATTACATGCAAATTAATGCATTACAAAAATTAATCGTAGCACACAAACATTTTCATATTGTCCAGCTGGAGATCCCGTACATGGCAGTGGCACGTCACTTTACACATGCGTCTCTAGTCAAACCAAACAAAGCCCAGGTGACAACAGGAATGGCATATTTAAGACTTATTCTTGTTTTATTTTATTTTTGAATTTATCTATCTATATTTACTGAGTTCTTTCTTTAATAATGCATCAAGTCTAATTGTTTTGCTGGATGTCCTCAACCTTTTTCTTATTTTGAATTTGATTTATGAAACACACGCAAAGTGTAATTTGAGTTGCCTGATTGAGCTTAGAAATTTCTGCACAACTTGGCCTGACCTTGGTTTTATCTAGTCACCAATAAAAATGTGGATTTACAAATCTTCACTTCTTAGTGTGTTCATTTGATAAGTCATGCACTACAATTTTATAATATCCTAGAATTCAAATTCTTTATTTGGGTACTTAAAGCAGACATGAGCTCAACATGCAATTTATTAGATTAATTAATTATAAATCCTGTAATTAATTAGATTATTTTTAAATCGCCTGATAGCACTATTTACAATATCTAGACATAATTTAGACAGAGAATAATAACAAACCTCCTGTAATCCACTCAGGTATGGTTCACTGAATCTTTTCTCTTACCTTGCTCGCTCCCTCTCAACCTCTCTCGTTGTAACATGAGGGAACGAGATATCAGATGCTTCAAGCTTCTGCCATTCACTACGAGCTCTGCGTGACATATTTGGGTCTTCTGCAACTCGTTTTGCCAAAACATTGTCTTTTTTAAAAATGAAAGCATACGCTGAGCCATCTTAGTATCTCGTTCCTCTCGATCTGGATCTGAAACATATATTGGCCCTCTGAAGGCATTGAGACATGCAGTTACTATGCGCACTAATTTGCCAATGACCTCAACGAAATAATTTGAGGTAAGCTGTTCCTAAAACAACATCCACTTCTTTAAACACCCGTTGTAGGACTCTACTATCCATCTTGTTTTGGTACAGCAACGATCACTATTGGCTGTTGAGGAATCCAATTGGGATTTACCAGTAGGTAAAAATGACGGCATTCTAGCATCATACCCCAACTTAGCAAGAAGATCTAAGGCATCCCTGAAACCGCGATCTACAATCATATTGTCATTTGCTTCTAACCAAGATTTCAATATTTCAGTTTTTTCCATGATGAGCCGAGTTATTGTTGCATCATTTACGTTACCATGGTAGGGGCCAATAGTGTCTAAAACATATCCATCAGGCAGTACAACTGACATGAATTTTAGGTAATTTCGTTTTTTCTGTCCTCCGTAAGATGCCCTTTGAAACTGATGATCACTGCATTTGTTGAGGTAGATATATGTACCATCTAAGATAAGAGTGACCTGGTCACCATCAAAAGCTTTAGTAAAGACAGTGTTGTGAGTTATGGCATCGTGGCGTGAAATATGATTTGTGCCAAGGTATTTGGGAACAACTATTGTGTTCAAAATATCTGCAATTGTATGAAAATATCTTGACAGTGTAGCTTGGGAAAGATTAGTAAGCATGGTCATTTTGACACCCCTGCATGGAACAGTATCCTGATTCTTCCACAGTAACCCAACCTGTTAATTGAACAACTTTACCGGTCTCAGAATTTGATGATTTTTTTCCCACTTTGAGAATATGTATATGGCCAAATAATTTGTAAGTATTTCAGGTGTACAGCAACTGTAAGTTGGTCAGACACATCTCTAAAGAATTGAATTTGTTGAAAAAATCATAAAAAAACTATTTTTTTTCCAGTTAAAATTCAATAACTTCTTTCAATTGTAATACTTAGCTTTACATTTGATTTCAAAAGATGCACCAGACTTCAGTGAAGGTGATTTGACCCAATTTGATGATTTATTATTTGTGTTTGAGTAAGTTTTGGGGTAAAGTGTGCACCCTGGCTCACACCTATGGCAATGATCATAAAATAGGTCATAGTACAGGCCCTGGATGACTTTTGGATTTTCTAAAGGTATATTCTTGGGAGTCTCTGGGTGTACTACAAATACCACACAATAAACAAAAAATTGGGCTGTGGGCAAAATTACATGTATCGTGAAAGAGGTCCTTTATGAGGATCATTGGTCAAGATCAGATCAATGAGGGTCGATCTCTCAGGATTTTTAAGACTTGGGTGAGTTGGTGAGTCAATTAACTGGACCAGGTTTACAGAGTCACAAAAGACTTTAAATCATCAGAATCTGGCTTTAGCCAGTCTCAGTTTAAATCACCTAATGAAACAATTTCACCGTAATTTTGTCTTCCTGATAAAAGTTGCATCAAAGGCTGCCTGTAACAACCGACAACAGTTTAACTGAAATCATGACTTCTAAAATGAAGTTGGGGAAAAAGACAGAGTTCAGGAGTTCACAATCATTTTTCATACTTACAGTGTATGATGTGGCTCCGGGGAGAGACCTGGACCAACAGGGACAGGAAATAAGATTTAGAAACAGTCACACAGGCTGAGAACAATGTGTCATCCTCACATTAAGAAATATGAGCACATCAAGTGTGAAGGGCTGATCTACAGCAGCTAAGTTCTAGTTTTACCTCTTTGGAATCTCCAAAAAACGTTTTGATTTCAAACCATGCACGATCATTGGAGTTACTTTTCAGAAGACGGCCCTCATAGAACAGACAGTCTACAACCAGGACGACCCTGTCCTTGTTGTCTACCTGTCCTTTGCTATCTGCCATGATGTATTTGGGATTGAAGGTGTGATGCATCACGATAAGGACGATGGGTTTTCTACCTGTAAACATGGACAAAATAAAATGAAATGAGTCAGAAACAAGAAAAAAAAATAAAAATCATGTATTTCATTTTAGTCTGTGGTTCATACAGTCATTAATATTCAAGTAATTTCTGGAATTTTGGTTTATGTATTTTTAAACAAGAATGTGAGAATCTGGTATAAACATAAAAAAGCTGGCACCATTGAAAAAAACATGAGTTTCAAAGTTTTAAAGTCTATGAAAAAATCAGAAGTCTGATAAAGTCAGAATTAGAAACAGAATTAAAAATGTATGACAAAGTCACAGGGCAGTATGGTGGAGCAGAAGGTAAGGCATGTTCCTCACAGCAAGAAGGTTGCTGGTTCGACATCCCCCATGTCAGTCAGGACCTTTTTTGTGTGGAGTTTGCATGTTCTGTCCATGCATGAATGGGTTCTCCCTGGCATCCTGGCTTCCACCCACAGACCAAAAACATGTTCATTAGGTTGACTTGTGACTCCAAATATCCTTTGGGTGTGAGTGTGAATGGTTGTCTGACCCTCTTTTTATAGCCCTGCAGTTGGCTGGCACTAGTGTTAAGGTTGTACCCCTCCCAATGTCACCTGAGACAGACACCAGCCCCCCCCCCGACCCCATAAGAATAAACAGTGTAGAAAAAGGCTGAATGGAAATTCTGAGTCTTATCTATATTTTTTTTATTTGACTTCAATCCCAGCATTCAAACTTCAAATTCAAATATTTAAACAGAATTTGATTTCTTTCCCTCACAATTAGGATTTTATTCCAGAAAAACTAGACTATTTGTCAGAATTTTTACTTTAATCTCAGGACTCTGTCTTAATTCAGTCCTTTGTTTAGAGTTTTAGAGCTGTGTCAGTACTCTCAAACTCTAAATGAAATTCAAGCTGTAATTTATTTAATTTACTGACCCTAACCCTCTCTGAATAAGCTTGATGTTTTTCCTTAATGATCCACAATGACTCACATTTATTCTGGATCCATTGCCTACCTGGGGTGTTTTCCAGAGCCTCACAGATGTCTATCCTGGCTCGTGACACGATGGGACAGAACAGCAGGATGTAATCACTCTTTTCAGGAGACTTCATCTCAGACTGACCAATGCTCTTAAATTTTGAGACCCAGTCTTCATGAGCCCCATGGGTTTGTCCCTCCAAATGAACAAAGAACTTTTTCCAAGACCCTGAAGACACAAACCAGAATTCTGAGAATGTTTAAAGGTTTTATGAAGTCACCACATGAAGATGCCATGCAAGTCCAATGTGTAGCTTGAAATATCACAAAGGTAAGTGTGGTACTGCCAATGCTTAAAAGAAAAGGTTTGGTTACTCAAAACTCAAAAATTACAGTATGTGCATTTCAGAATTTTACAGAAGGGCCTCTTTCAGGGAACATGAAATGCATCAACAATTTAAAGCTGTTCTGCAGCAATGAAGGTTGATCGAGCATTGAATTCTGGCTCCGCTAATTCCTACAGGTGTTCCAACTTGTCTTGATTGCTTACAGCTCCCTTTGTCCACATAAAAGTATACCCTGTGGTACTATAACCATGTGAGCATCAGTTGAACAACAGTGTACTGCAGGAAGTCTTATGCTGCTACAAATATGGCAAGAAAAAAAACAATTGATAATGGAATCATCTTAAGATTCAAGATGGCGGCGTGTGTACACACAGCGGCTCCTCTCTGTCCTGACCAAACTTCCCCTGCTCATTTGCACAATTGAAGACTGCACCTTAAAAACATAAATTATTACTGTTACCTCTATATACATACATTTACAAATGTTTTTATTCTGTTTATTCTGTTTAAATTTATTCTATTTATTACTTTAGATATTATTAGGCTATTTTATATATATATGTATATATATATATATATGTATATATATATATATATATTTGTGTATATATATATATATATATATATATATATATATATATATATATATATATATATACCGAGTATGTATTTTTTGTGTGAAGTTCGTCAGAATTCTTTGTAATGTTCCTACATTGTGGTTTTTTTTATCTGTTTTCATTTTGGAAAATGTTCACGTTTTGTATTTACATGCAAGGCTCTACTTTATTAGTTTATGAAGGAAGACTTTTATTTTGAAGGGTCGTGCTTTGCTTTGTGACGGAAACCGGCAGCTCGTTCTCTTTGCTGTCTGGATTCCCATGAAAGGTATGTTGCATGCACAGCTCCGCTGCAAATTTTTGTTTTAACACACAATACAGTAGTTTTAAGTTGAGCCAAGTGATGTGCAGTGATATGAGAAGTACAGACATTTTCTGACACGGACACTGTGCGAATATTTTTATGTATGACTTTGTTACGTCCGTGATAAAACCGCTAAATCGTTAGCGATGCTAGCGTCATATCAGTCACGTGGAGACGTGTACGTTACTGTGTGTGTGTGTGTTTGTGTTGACTCATAGGAGCAAGAGCTGTGTTTGATGCCTGTGCACGCACCCTATGTCTCATATTTCTGTGTATGCAGGTATGGATTTTGTGTTAAAAAAAGTTATTTATTGACCAAGTAGGCCTTTGCATGAACTTTATATTGTATTTTTGTAATGATTTATTGTATATTTTTATATGTATTAAGAAAAGAAAAAAACAGGTTCTCAGCTAAAACCACTGTATGAGTAGATGATGAAAAAACTATACGATTACCTTATGAGAGTTGTACAATCTCTTGCGCTCTTTGCTGTCTGGATTCCCATGAAAGGAGCAAGAGCTGTGTTTGATGCCTGTGCACGCACCTTATGTCTCATCCTGTATTTCTGTGTATGCAATGTAAGCAGTAAACGCTGTGAACCTGAACCCTGAGTCGTCTCATCATTCTTCCAGAAGTGTGACAGAATAGAAGGGGTTACATCTGGTGCCGTGACCTCGTGGACTGAGAGGGTCAGCCTACAGCCGATCCATCCTCTGGGGGAGTGTGGTCCAACTGGCTCGGAGTTTTGAGCTATTGTTCAGCTTTCGCTGTTGCACTGCAGTGTATTACCAGTTTTAAGAGGGGTACTGTATACATTCAAATGCTGTTTTTTTTTTGTTAAATTTTTTTTGGGGGGGCTCTTGTTTTGTGTTTCACTGCTGATTTTGTGTGTGGCTATTTATCGTATGGCTGACGATACAGTTATTAATTTTCAGGGAACGGACCCTACGTGCATTGATGTACGCCCTGGGTTGAGTTTTGGTCGGGGGATGATTTTGCCTTCTGGTTCAGTGCCCTTTCATGGTTCTTCCTCTTCTATGGGCTGTGGGAGGGGGGTCTCTCGTGGTACTGATGAGTGTGGGGTTAAACGTATTGTTACTGATGGTACCTCATCTGTATGCCACTCCACTCAGTCTCAGCCCCGCCCTTGTGCCCCCCAAATCCCTTACACCCTTGGGCCAGTTCAGTCAGTCCTTGGTGCTTAGTCCCCTTACACCTCTACCCCAGTCCACCCCAATGCTGCTGGTCAGGCCCCTCGGCCCTGTACCTCTGATCCTCAGTTGACTGGCGCCGACAGTACTATTCATCAGCTCGGTTTTCTGATCACTGAGTTGGGCAAACATATTGGGGATTCAGTCACAGCCAGGTTGTTGTCAGAGAGAGAGGCCATTGGCGACCGGAGCAGAGGAGCTGGAAGTGTGCAGGCTAGCGGAACGACAGTGGATCTGTCTCAGCTCAACATGGTTCTCAAGTCTGATGGTAGGGAACCCCCTGAGTTCCGTGGCGACTCCACAGATAAGTGCACTGTGCATGAATGGCTTGACTTGATATCGATATATCTGAAGAAGAGGGGTGTTAGTATTGCCGATCAGCCTGATGAGATAATGAGCAAGCTCATGGGGAGGGCCAAAGATGTGGTGAGGATTGGTTTACGCAGTGACCCATCACTCAGTGTCGATCGAAAGCCTGACACGATTTATGTCATCCTGAAACAACATTTCAGCGACCTGTCACATTCCTGCATGCCACTCGCAGACTTTTACAGCACACTTCCAAGAGTTCGTGAGAGTCCTATTGACTACTGGGTGCGTCTTAACAAGGCAGCTGATGCAGCGGAGGAGTGTCTCCAGCGTCAGGGGAGGAGCATGGGTGACCTGACAAAGGAAGTTGCTCTTATGTTTGTGAGACACTGTAACGAACATGCTCTGTCTGTTGTCTTCAAGAGCAAGTTGGCAAGCAGCTGGTCAGTGAAAGAGGTCCAGGAGAGGATCGACGAGAGAGGTGAAGTCCAGACCCAGTGCTCTCGTTGGGGAACGTGTCACCAGGCAAGCTGTTGCTGTGGTGGATGAAAGCGTTCAGGAGGTGAGCAGAGTTGAGCCTGAGGCTTCACTACATTGTAACAGACAGAGTGTTGGCCAGACCCAGCTTCAACCCAGTGTGGATCTTGCAAAGATACAGGCTGATGTGGATAAGATGTCTACAATGCTTGGTGACCTGTTGAGTAAGTTTTCTGCCTCTGCTAGACCTCCTACTTCTTGGAGCAGCGACACATCTTCCAAGAAGAAGAGGATCTCAGCCCCCAAAGTTTGTGAGGTTTGCAATGACAGTTCTCATACTACAGTTGGCCACTGTCAGCTTCATCGTCTGTGTTTCATGTGCCATCAGCCTGGTCACATGAAGCTCCAGTGCCCCAACGCCACTCCATCTACCACGCCTCAGTCTGTTTACCAGTCTGGCCAGTCTTCCCACCAGTTAAACGGCATAGCCCACGCTTGAAGAGGGGCAGTGTGGGCCTTAGTGATGATTCCCTCAGCCTGAATGATGATCTGCTGTCGTTATAAGAGTCAGTCTGTGAGAGTTTACCTGCTACCAAGAAAGTCATCCTTCAGAACACTCGGCGTTTGAGCACCAGCGACAATTTGTTTTACACGACAGTTGTGGTCAGTGAATGTGAAACAGTGAATGCAATGCTGGACTAGGGTTCTATGGCCTGTTCTGTGAGTGAGGCTGTGGAGCAGAGGCTCATTGATGCTGGTGTTTTGGATTGTGGTGATGGACAGGATCTGGATACTGTCCTGATTGGTTGTGGAGGGCAGAGGGCATGTGTCAAAAGAGTTTGTGATTTGGAGCTTGAGGTTTATGGATGTAAGATGCTTGTGCCTACTCTTGTCGTTCCTGGTCAGCTGGATGAGCTCGTCATTGGGACAAATGTGATCAAGTACCTGACACGCAGATTTAAAACTTTGCATAAGTACTGGGAGATGATCTCCAAGCCGGCTGGTTCGGATGCTGGGGAACATGATGAGTTCCTTGCTATGCTTACTGGCATCAATCAGTGGGCAGATGAAGATGTACCTGATTTTGTGGGAACGGTCAAACTCAACAGTGCTGTAACACTTCTGCCTGGACACGAACACCTGGTGTGGGGCAAGCTCCCAGGAAAATCACGTGGACCTCCTGGCTGCACTGTGGTGGTTGAGCCGACAAAATCTCGCTCCATCCCGAGAAACATTCTTGTTGACAGAGTGGTTACACCATTGAGGGGAGATGGTTGGGTCCCTATGAAGGTCATAAACCCCACAGACAAGCCAACAACCATCAAGAGGAATGCAAAGCTGGCGGATGTGTATCCGTGCTTGGCTGTTGAAGAGCTTCAGCCAGCTGAACAGTCATGTGTTAAGTCCAACAGTCAGCATGTTGCGGAGGGGGACCTGTCTGATCTAGCTGGCAGAGCTGAGGAACTAAAGAAACAAGGCTTAGGTGACCTGGATCTCGACTCATGCGAGGTGTCAGATGATTGTAGGAGGAAGATGTGTGAGCTCACCATGAAATATTCTGACATCTTCTCCAAGCACAAGCTCGACTGTGGCGAGGTGAAGGACTTTGTCCACAAGATCCACCTAACGGATGATAGGCCTTTTAAACTCCCTTACAGACGCATTCCTCCTGCGCACTATCAAAAGCTCAGGACAACTTTAGATGAAATGGAGGAGAAAGGCATTATCAGAAAGTCAACCAGTGAGTTTGCCTCGCCGCTGGTCCTTGTGTGGAAGAGAAAAGGAGAGCTGCGCATTTGTACTGACTTTCGCTGGCTCAACGCCCGGACAGTGAAGGATGCGTTCCCCTTACCTCATCAGGAGGACTGCCTCGCTGCGCTGGGAGGGAACGCGCTGTTCAGCACCATGGACCTCACGTCCGGATTCTACAACATTCCTCTGGACGAAGACAGCAAGAAGTTCACTGCATTTGCCTCTCCTGTTGGCTTGCATGAGTACAATAGACTTCCGCAGGGGCTTTGCAACAGCCCGGGGAGTTTCATGCGGATGATGATGAAGATATTTGGGGACATGAACTTCATGAGCCTTCTATGTTATCTGGATGGTCTGCTGGTCCTTGCACCCAGTGAGGAGGAAGCAGTGGCTAGGCTTGAAAGAGTCTTTGAGTGGTTGCGAGAGCATGACCTCAAGCTTGCACCAAAGAAGTGCCACTTTCTACGCCGCTCTGTCCATTTCCTTGGCCATGTTGTTAATAGCAGTGGTGTGTCAACTGACCCTGCTAAAGTGGATGTCATTCAGCAAGTTTCAAAATCTGACTTGATGTCCCCAGATGGTCAGACCCCGTGTCCCAGTAAAATCCAATCGTTTCTGGGTCTAGTAAACTGGTACCAGCGCTTTATTCCACACTGTTCTACACTGGCCAAGCCTCTAGTCCAGCTAACAGCAGGTACAAAGATCAGCAAGAACTCAAATGGGAAGAAGCGTAAATGCATGTGTGTCTACAGAAAGCTCACTGCTGCGGACTGGACACCAGAATGTGACCATGCTCTTCAGAGTCTGAAGGATGCCCTGCTCAACAATGTTGTGTTAGCTCATCCTGATTTCTCCAGGCCATTCATTCTGTCCACCGATGCATCTACTGATGGGTTGGGTGCTGTGCTCTCACAGATCGCTCCAGGCGAAGACCGTGCTCGCCCTATAGCATTTGCTAGCAAGTCCCTGAACAAGGCCCAGAGGAACTACGCTGCCCACCGTTTGGAGTTTCTGGCATTGAGATGGGCCGTCTGTGAGAAGTTCAGTCACTGGCTGAAGGGGCATGCTTTTACTGCCTGGACAGACAACAACCCATTGGCTCATATCCTCACCAAGCCTAAACTAGATGCAGTCGAGCAACGATGGGTCTCTAAGCTAGCCGCCTACAATTTTGACATAAAATACATCCCTGGGCCCAAAAATGTAGTTGCTGATGCCCTCAGTAGGAAGCCATTTGTTGGGAGGAGTGTTGGAGAAGGCCTGATCAGCGAGCCATATGAACATCTGCTGAGTGAGACGGCGGCTTTGTCTGGAGGGGATGTTCAACAGGCCTTCAGAGGGTCGAATGTTTGTCAAGCGACTCACAAAGTCTCCCGAGGAGGTGGGGGATCTCAGCCTGCTGTGGTGACACCCTCTGTCTGTTCGCTGTCTAAGGCAGAGGTTTCAGCCCTCCTGGACTGCCACAATAGCTGGGACACAGCTGCGAGACTCAGATCTGCAGTGCTGATCAATCACGTTCAGAGTATCATGTCCTTTGGCCAAGACATATTGCCATCTATTTCCAAACAAGATCTCAGAGAAAAGCAGCGAAGTGATGTTGACTTGGCAAGAGTGCTGCACTATGTCGAGCACCATCGCAGACCGTCAAGGAGGGATAGGCCTAATGAACCTGCGACTGCTTTGAGACTACTAAGGCAGTGGGATAAGTTAGCAGTCATGGATGGTATACTCTACCGTATATCCAAAGACCCAGTCACTGGAAAGAAGAGACATCAATACGTGGTTCCTGTGTCACTAAGGGATGATGCTCTGTGTGAATGTCACGATGATGCAGGTCACCAAGGCCAAGACAGGACATACTCTCTTGTGAAGCAAAGATTCTACTGGAGTTCTGTGGAGCGTGATGTAAGACAGCATGTCAAGCGCTGCTCCCGATGTGTGATGGGCAAAACACCTGAGCCAGATGGCCGTGCACCTCTTGAAAGCATCAAGACCACAGCACCGATGGAATTGGTGTGCATAGACTTTTGGTCTGCAGAGGATTCAAAGAACCGCAGCGTTGATGTACTTTACGAGGTTGTCTCATGCCTTCCATTGCCCTGACCAAACAGCCAAACAGGTGGCACGGAGGTTGTGGGACAACTTCTTCTGCTACTATGGTTTCCCAGAGAGACTCCACTCTGATCAAGGTGCGAACTTTGAGAGTGAACTAATAGCGGCCCTTCTTCATATTTCAGGTGTCAAGAAATCCTGCACAACATCTTATCATCCGATGGGAAATGGGTCAGCTGAAAAGTTCAATCGTACCTTGGGAAACATGATCAGGACTCTCCCACCTCGTGCTAAGCAAGCCTGGCCTCAGACCTTGACGCTCATGTATAACAGCACCACTCATAAAACAACAGGTTTCCCTCCATTCTACCTAATGTTTGGTCGTGTTCCTCGGCTGCCAGTCGATGTTCTTTTCAAGTCTGCCCTGAGAGATGACAGCCAAGCTTCGTTCCCAAGTTATGTTGAGGACTTGAGGAAGGATCTCTGTCGAGTGTCGAGTGCAAATGAGTGTGAGCAGAAAGTAAAGGAGGTCAAAAGCCAAATTCAAAAAACCCTGTGGTCAAACTTTGGGGAGGACAAACTGTCTATTGCACTTCAGGCTGCAGGATCAGAGTGTGATCGTCTTTCTGCTTTGCAACTAAATACTCACTGTGAAGCATATGAATATATGCTTAGCCATGCGGGAACTGTTCAAATCTGCAAAAGAAACCTATGATCACTAGAGAAAATGGATCCCACCAGATGAGCAGAAGAACTATAGGAGCCATTTCAAGGGGCTAGAGCTCTACATCCCCAAGTTAGTTGCTAGGAAGGTAGACTTCATGCAATTACGGATAAAAGAGGATGCTGAAAGACCAGCTTCGGTGCTTTCATCTCCCAGCCACCCACAAGCCATCAAGTTAAAACCCACCGCCCTGCCCAAGTTCCATGGAAACAAGCGTGAGTTTACTCGATGGAGAAAGGACTGGGAAGCCCTACAACAGCAAGGTGAGCCAACTGGCTCAAAAGAGGTCAAGAAGTTTCAGTTACTGGACAGTCTTGATGACAAGATCACAAGAGACCTTCGCCTTAGCTCTTATAGTACTGCAGATGACATCTTCAGAGTGCTTGAAAATCGCTATGGAAACCAGACAGCCATCGCCATTGAAACAGTGGAAGAATTACAGAGAATACCAGCAGTTAAGAATCATCAACCTCGCAAGATAGTTGAACTTATTCAAGCTGTGGAGAAGGCACTTCAAGATTTAATCGACCTTGGGGACACAGGGGCCGTCAAGAACCCACTAGTGACCAAGTCAATTGAAAGTAAACTTCCAGAGTCTCTCAAAAAAGAATGGCTTGTTTATGCTGCAGACAAGAGGAATGCTGTGGTCCCTGGACAGCGGTTTGACAGTCTCTTAACGTTCCTTCAAGCTCAGGAGTCCCTATATGAGCAACTGAGAGAAGGGGAGCCTTATAAAAAGGACACAAGAGTTGAACTGAGACACACCAGGACCAAGTCTGCCAAGTCATCAAATGAGCCTGCAGGGTGTGTAGTCTGTGGTGATGGTAGACACAGGAAGAAGCTGTACTTCTGCAAACAATTCAAAGACTTGAAGATTGTAGAGAAAAAAAATGTAGTGAGGAAATTGGGAGCATGCAGGAAGTGTCTTGAAGTCCATGATGACAGCTCATACTGTAAACCTGGGTTTTTATGTAAGAACCAAGACTGCAAGGATGATCGTATCGCTGAGCATCATTATTATCTGTGCCCGAATGCTGAATTGAAGAAAGGTGGGGCAGGTCTAAAAAAGAGCAGGTTTAGACCAGAAGAGGAGAAAAGGCTGCAAGCAGACTTAATCTCAGGAGTGAGAAAATTACCCTAGTTGTTCATGGTGTTGGGGGAATGAAGATTCAGGTCAATACGAAGAGATACCTTCTCAAGATCCGAGTACACACCCCCAAAGGTACTCTCAAATCCCACCAGCTGATTTGTTATGGACTGGACAGTATTGCAAATGTCCATAGGACAGTTGAACCTGATGAACTGCAAAATTTCTTCCCAGACATACCACTCCAAAAACTCATTAGACCCAAGGAAATAAGCTTGCTCATAAGCCACAGAGAAGGCCAGCTAGCACCTCAGCAGATTAGAGTTGTTGGAGATCTTGTACTGTGGGATGGTCCACTTGGAAAGACAGTCGGAGGAACTCATCCTGAGCTTTTTGAAAAGTTGTCTGTGTCAGCCCACATGTCAAAGACCCACTTTACTCGGTCAATGAGAGCAGCTGCTGCAAAGTATGAGGAATTCATTACAGACACTCAGGAGGGACTTATGTCAAGCATGCAGAGTGGAACTGAGTTCCAGCAAACAAGCACCTCAACCAGTAACCGAGACTTTGTGCAGTGGTGGAGATGGGATAGCATTGGTGCGGCTTGTGAACCAAAATGTGGAGGTTGCCGCTGTGGAAGCTGCCAACCAGGGGGAAAAGAAATGACTCTTGCTGAGGAGAGAGAACTAGAAGTTGTGAAAGCAGGCCTCACTCATGTCGCAGGGGATAGCCACAGCAAGGAGCCACACTGGCATGCAAGTTACCCTTGGTTGGAGGATCCAGTTTCTCTACCAAACAACAGGAGAGCAGTTGAGGCAACATTTCTGAGGACAGAAAAGCAGTTAGCCAAGGAACCGAAATGGAAAGCAGCCTACACCGCCCAAGTGCATGACATGATTGATCGGGGAGCTGCAGTTAAATTAGCCACGGAGACCATTGCCAATTGGAAGGAGCCAGTGTGGTATGTAAGCCATCTTATCGCTCCAAACTCCATTTTGTCACAACTGCCGTGAGGCTCGTCTGGAATAGTAGCCAGAAGTTCAATGGTGTGAGCTTGAATGACCTGCTAATGAAAGGCCCAGATGTCCTAAATCAGATTCGTGCTGTCCTGCTCAGATTTAGGAGTGGAGTCCATGCGGCGCTAGGAGACATCAAAAAGATGTATAACTCCATTTGGTTGGAAGACCGTGAGGTACACCTGCACAGGTTCCTGTGGCGAGACTCTGAGGGAGAAGACTTGGAGGAGTATGCTGTCACAAGAGTAAACATCGGGGACAAACCAGCAGGATGCATCGCCCAGCTCGCAATGCATGAAACTGCCAACTTACCACCTTTCATTCACCTAGAAGAGGAGCGTCAAGTACTCCAAAAACATAGCTATGTGGATGACATACTCACTTTCCACAATGATCTTGAACAGCTTAAAATTATCACAGCGAATGTGGAGATGATCCTGAAGGCTGGAGGATTTGAATTAAAACCGTGGGTCTACTCAGGCCAAAGTGGGAGGAAAGAGAGCAAAGACATGGCTAAAAGAAACGGTACCAAGACCATGGTCTTACCAAACCAAATGAGGGATGAGGACAATAAAGCACTTGGTCTTGGCTACATCGTTGAGGAGGACATGCTGCATGTCATGGTAGCAATAAATTTCTCAAAGAGAAAGGGAAAAATGCGGCTTGGCCAAGACCTGCGACAAGAAGAGATCAGAGCCCAGACTCCAGACCCCCTGACAAGAAGAGAACTGCTCAGCCAAGTGTCAGGGTTATATGATCCAGTAGGCCTGGTGACTCCAGCTAAGCAGAAAGGTGCCATTCTGGTATGAAGGGCATTTCAAGAAGCAAAGTGCGAGAGTTCTCCAGTTAAACAGACATGGGACATGGCACTGTCAGAGGACCTCAGACAGGATGCAATCAAGCTGTTTGAGGAATATTCTCAACTTAGCAAAATCAAGTTCCCAAGAGCACTAACTCCCCCCAGCTTTGCCAGGAAACCTCTTGCAATCACATTCTCGAATGGGAGCAAGCATGCATATGGAGCAGTCATGTACCTAAGGTGGGATTCAGAAGAGGAACCAATTGTCCGGCTAGTGGAGTCTAAAGCCAAGCTGACACCTTTAGACCAAAAAGCAGATGCTGTTAAAGCAGAGGCGTGTGGGGCTGTATTTGCCTCACGTTTGAAAAAATACTTTGAGCAGCACAGCCAAATCAAGATCGAGAGGTGGTACCATTTCGTGGACAGCCAAACAGTTCTGGGTGCAATACAACGGGAAAGCTACGGCTATCAAACTTTCTTTGCTAATCGGATTGGAGAAATCCAAAATGCTACAAGGATCCAAGACTGGTGGTGGGTTCCTGGACCCCAAAACATTGCTGATATCATCACAAGAGGTGCCAGTCCTGAAATCTTGAATGAAGACTCTGAGTGGCAAAAGGGGCCAATGTTTCTAAGTTTGCCAGAGGAGGAGTGGCCGATCAAGGCAGCCAAAGAACTAGCAGCAACTGCCAGGGAAAGCATCAACAAACTGCAGAAGAAGGCATTTGTTGCTGTGCTGACAAGGGCAAAAGCCAAGGAACTGGAAGAAAATCAGAGTCAAAACAAGGTCAAGCAGGAACCAGAAAAGGACGAGAACCAAGTCCAAGCATTACAAAGGAGACCGCCAATGGGGTCAGCCATTCGACAGCTTGTTGATGTAAAACGTTTCAGCGTCCTAACCCATCTCATCAAGACAGTCGCATGGATCTGGAGGGCAGCAAAAAGGTTTGGAAAAAATAATCAAGCCATAAGTGGTCCAAAGTGGGAGGCGATCCCCCTAGTAGGAGCTATCTCTGTGAAAGAAAGAGAGGAAGCTTTAAGAGACATTTTTCTATCTACGCAAGAAGGCGCAAAGTTCACAAGCACAACGACAAACAGGCTGGTGGTCTACAAAGATGAAGGCTCTGGGCTGTTAGTCTGTGGCGGGCGAGTGCAGGTCTTCAAAGAAGATAAAGTTGCTGTCCCCCTTCTGCCTTGTGATGCCTGGGTGTCCACACTACTTGCTCGGGAGGCCCATAATGAAAATCATGATGGTGTTGCCGGTACCCTACTCAGAATGAGGAAAAAAGCATGGGTCATAAAAGGGAGGAAGATAGTTCAAAAAGTAGTTGACAGCTGCATAGCCTGCAAGAAGAAGAGAGCAAAGAAATGTCAGCAAGTAATGGGCGACTTACCTCTAGAAAGGACTGAGCCTGCTGCCCCATTTGAGTACACCACAGTAGACCTTTTTGGTCCCTACCAGGTCAAAGATGATGTCAAGAAGAGGGTAACTCTAAAAGTCTGGGGAGTTGTCTTTTGCTGCATGGCAAGCAGAGCCATCCACACAGAGTTGGCTAACAGCCTCACTACTGAAAGCTTTCTTATGGCCTACTTAAGGTTCACAGCAGTTCGGGGGCACCCAAGAAAAATCTGGTCAGATGCAGGTACCAACTTCATTGAAGCAAAATCCGTTTTGAAAGACCTGTATCAATTCCTAGATCGTCAGAACAAAGCAGGTCTTGAGGAAGCTGCAGCTAAACATGGAACAGAGTGGATGTGGAAAATTCACCCTGCTGATTCCCCCCACAGAAATGGTGCAGCAGAGGCTGCTGTACGCATTGTAAAAAGAGCATTACAAAACATTGGCAAAGAGTCAATTCTCACCTTCAGTGAATTTCAGACAGCCCTGCAGATGGCAGCCAACCTTGCAAACGAACGCCCTACTGATGCACGAGTACAGAGCCGGGAAGATTGCATTCAGTACATCACACCCAACTCTCTTCTGCTCGGAAGAGCATCTCAAAGCGGGGACCCTCAAACCTTTGGCTTTGTTGGCTACCCCTACAGGAGACTAAGAGCAATGCAGGTGGAGGTGACAAAATTCTGGAGGAGCTGGAGCCAGCTTGCAGGTCCAAACCTTCTTATCAGGAGTAAATGGCATACCGCGCAGAGGAATGTTGCTGAGGGAGATATCGTATGGATTGCAGACCAAAATGCACTAAGAGGACAATTTAAGCTTGGCAGAGTGATCAGCACCAATCCAGACACCAGAGGCATTGTAAGGGATGTCAACATCAGGGTCTACCCAAGCTACAGTGTCCCTGTGATAAAAATCCAGAGAGCCATCAAAGACAATCCAACCTCTAGCAAACAAAGGCAGAAGATCCAGAGCACTATTCTTCACCAAGGCGTCAGGCGACTGGTTGTGCTACTACCCGCTGAAGAACAGATGGTGAAACAAGGCAGCAACACCCAATAGTCAAAAGATACAACCTGAAACCAAATTGACTTTCAAGCTGACGATCTATCTAGTGTTTACACAGAAAGATCGAGTAGGAGGTGTCGAGTCATTTTGCTAAAGAACTTAGTACAATTAAATCATTGTCTAAAATACTAAATAAGGTAGTATTTAATAAGGTAGTATTAAAATAAAGGGCTAAAAAGTGTCTTAATTATTAGGTTTCATCCAATCTGTAACCAAATATAGATAAACGACTTGATTTGAGTTGTTTTGATTTATTTATTTAGATTTTATTTTTTTTATATATATCTCTCAAGCTGGAACGAACGTTAAAATCATACATAAATCATGAATCCATACAATCTTAGGTGGATAAATAAAACATTTAGGTGATAATATCACTAGGAATCGCTTAAGAGGAGTAAATTTCCTGCCGGAAGGGTTTGACCGTCTTCGTCTGACGCACCTGAAGCAGGTGAGGAGTGCGCACCGAAGGGTGCCAGACGGCGCTCCTTTAAAGTTTTACGGCTAAAAAGAGTCGCTGTGCAGAGGATAAACTGCGGAAAACCAAAGAGGCAGCCGGTAAGAAATGCTAACCTTCGGTGTATCTGTTAAAGCAGTAATTTATCTATGATAGTGCCGACACGGCGCCGCCGGTCTGTGCTCCGCACGAGTGCCCGTGTCTCTTTGTTCTCCGTCACAATTGTTTGTCCTCCTTATTTCAATAAATGAGAATAATACCACGGTGATACCAAAATGATAGAATCGTTTATAGATATTTTTCGATCAATTCTAGAAGTAGTGTTTAAAATGAATTACTCTCCCAGTTTAAGGAAAATGAATATCTAATTTAAACTCAATCAAAGAATTACCTAAAGTTGAAAAAAATTAATGAAGTCATTTGTAAACTAAGACAGATAATTGAGCTTTAATTTAATTAAATTTTTTGACTGAACTTTAGTATGAATTTGGAAAATAATGATTGTTTTCTTTCAGGTTGCACATGCTTGTGAATTTATGATTTATTGATACATTCTATATGTTTGTTTGCTTTAAAGGTTTTTTACCTAAGAAAAACAGCACATAATGGCAAATAAAAGGTGGAACAAAGAAGAACTTGTTTGTCGTGCTTTGAGTGGAATCCAGTCAGCTTTGGGCAGATTATCCCCCCTTTCAAGTTAGGAGACTGCACAGAAAAACAAGAAACTTGACAATCTCCATGAGGCTATGGCAGAGAAGAATGTCAGTGCTGAACAGAAACGGCAGACTGATGCGTACAATCGTAGGGTCAAGGGGGTGGAGATTGTACCCGGTGACAGGGTCTTGTTGGCTAACAAGGCAGAGAGAAATCGCAAGAAGTTGGCGGACCGATGGGGTGATGTTGTTTATACTGTGGTCAGCAGCAACCCTCAGACTCACACCTTTGAGGTTCGTAATCCAGTCTCCGGCCAGTCAAAGATTGCCCACCGCAACTTGCTTCTGTGTGTGAATTTCTTGCCAGTACTGCCTGAAGTTGAAGAGTCTGCTTCGCTGGTCTCCTCTTCTGCTCCTGATGTGAGTGATGTTGTCAGAGTCCCAAATGAGTCCTCCACCCAGCTTGATGTGGCCTCTTTGCACTCTTCTTGTGATCCCAGTGTGAGTGGAGCTATAGATTTCCCTTCTGCCCCTCCCCCTCAGTCTGAAAGTGTCCTCATGCCAACTAGTGGGCACAGTGAACATGATGTCGTGGATTCTGTCTCTGCCCAACTCATGCGGGCCAGCTCTGCAGTGGACAATACTGCTCGTACCCAACATTGGGTGTCTCAGATTCCTGTGATGACCCTGGATCAGCCACCTTCAGTTGTTCTGTCTGCAGTGGAGAAACCAGTAACAGGTTGTGACCCTGTACGCACATGTGTGCATGGACATGTTTCTCCCAACGCCTTGTCCACTGACCCTGCTATGCTCGCCTCTGAGATGAGTAACCTCAGTGGTCAAACCCCTGGCCCTAGTCGCTCCATTTCCCCTACCCCTTCTTTGAGTGTTCCTGTTGGGGTTCCCAGTGGACCAAAAGACCTTGGATGTGCTCCGGATGGTTCCCATGCTGCACCATCACAGCTTTACAGTACAAGGGCTGGTCGGTTTGTTCGGCCTGTTAACTGGCTTATTCAGTCTATGAATGTTCAGACCCTGCGGGCTCGGTCCAACATGTTCAGGACATGGGCCAGTTCTGTTTTTAGTGTGAACACCTTGCCTTGAGTTGTGTGTGATTGTGAGGATGTCTTAATCCCCCCTGTCTATGTCTATATCTCTGAGCTGTGTAGTTCTGTGAATTGAATTTAGGGAGTGTATACAGGCACTTTTTATGTCACCAGTAAAGGGATTGTGATACAGCTGGCACTTCCCTCCTGGGTTCTTTATTGAAGGGCCTTGTGGCTTGACATGGCACATTTTTGTTGACAATGTGTGTTATTCATTCAGTGTTTTGCTTATGAGATATGGTGGGGAAACCTTTGGTTTCACTCTGGATGTGACCGCTACTTGAAGTTTTCCGAGATTTGTCTATGTTGTGAAATTTTGCCGAATTCAGGGGAGGAGTATGTAACGAGTATGTATTTTTTTGTCTGAAGTTCGTCAAAATTCTTTGTAATGTTCCTACATTGTGGCTTTTTTTATCTGTTTTCATTTTGGAAATGTTCACGTTTTGTATTTACATGCAAGGCTCTACTTTATTAGTTTATGAAGGAAGACTTTCGTGCTTTGCTTTGTGATGGAAACCGGCAGCTCGTTCTCTTTGCTGTCTGGATTCCCATGAAAGGTATGTTGCATGCACAGCTCCGCTGCAAATTTTTGTTTTAACACACAATACAGTAGTTTTAAGTTGAGCCAAGTGATGTGCAGTGATATGAGAAGTACAGACATTTTCTGACACGGACACTGTGCGAATATTTTTATGTATGACTTTGTTACGTCCGTGATAAAACCGCTAAATCGTTAGCAATGCTAGCGTCATATCAGTCACGTGGAGACGTGTACGTTACTGTGTGTGTGTTTGTGTTGACTCATAGGAGCAAGAGCTGTGTTTGATGCCTGTGCACGCACCCTATGTCTCATATTTCTGTGTATGCAGGTATGGATTTTGTGTTAAAAAAAGTTATTTATTGACCAAGTAGGCCTTTGCATGAACTTTATATTGTATTTTTGTAATGATTTATTGTATATTTTTATATGTATTAAGAAAAGAAAAAAACAGGTTCTCAGCTAAAACCACTGTATGAGTAGATGATGAAAAAACTATACGATCACCTTATGAGAGTTGTACAATCTCTTGCGCTCTTTGCTGTCTAGATTCCCATGAAAGGAGCAAGAGCTGTGTTTGATGCCTGTGCACGCACCTTATGTCTCATCCTGTATTTCTGTGAATGCAATGTAAGCAGTAAACGCTGTGAACCTGAACCCTGAGTCGTCTCATCATTCTGCCAGAAGTGTGACAGAATAGAAGGGGTTACATATATATGACAAAAGAGTGGTATCCACTCCCCTAAAAACTAGGCACAATAAGCCCAATGCATAAAACACCCTTCAGCATTAACGGCCCAATCAGGGGACAGAGGCAGAGCTGCAGATTTGACGACAACAGGGAGTGACTGCGTGTTTGAAAACAACGGTGTGTAGAAGCAATCTCCCTACATGTAGAACAATCTGCAGTATCTGCAGGACTCCATTGGAGGAGCAAAGACCATCACATCAAGCCGTCTTATGGGAAATTATAATTTTGCTTTTCTCCCAACTAGAGATCGCTGCTGGGAATTTCCACGTCTGAGAGAGACGCGGAAATGTTGCGCTAACAACACTGAGCTGTAGTCATGGTTACCCTACGAAATCAAAAAATCCCTCCTCTAAAGTTTACTGGGAGAACCTGGTGGGTTTTGACTTTGACGAGATTCATGTCACATGTAAGTGGCAGATGATAAATCTGTGTGGCATAATACAATGTAAGATAGGACAATAGACAAAGGACTGAACAGGGCTCCAGACTAACTTTTTTGCATTGGTTGCAATGGTGCACCCGAGGTGAAAACTTTTTAAAGGTGCACCCACATTTTTCAGTGTCACCTTTAATGCCATAAGGTCACCATTTTAAAGATGTAAAGAAATACTTGTCTTATTTAAAGCAAAAGTAAATATTAAAAGCAAAAAAGAGCATTTAAAGTGCTTCACTGGATTAAATTTACAAATTCAAACTAAAACATTAAGCAGAATAAAACATTTCCAAAAAAATTGCTTGTTCTTAAAGTGCTTTACCGAACTGAAATAAAATATTTCAAACATCTCAAGTTAAATAAAATATTTCAAAATAATAAGAGCTTATGTTTAAGGTGCTATACTGAACTGAGAAGTTAAATAAATATCCAGATTTTAACAACTAACAACATCACATTTAACTGGATGGTCTTATTCTCCAATAAATTTGAATCTAGAATATGACTTCACGCACTATAGTCAATAATTACAAACTGAATCTACATTACATAATGTAGATTCATAATGAAAAAAACAATTCTCAAACTAATTATGAAAGCGACACTTAAAGACAGACCATTTAATGATATTTTTCTTTTTTTCTGTTGTTTTGGCTTTTTTTTATTTACGGCCCAGCTTTATGTATAGTCAGGGGCTGTCAGCAGGTCATTTGTCCTCAGTTGACCGAACAAGTATAAATGTTACAGTACATTAAACATGACTTTGTTTTACTTGTTATTGTTGTTAATAATTAATTATCTGACAGTCTCTAAGACAAAATTGGCAGAGCTTCGCTGCTTCTTCGTTCGCTCGCTGAGACTTACCGCTCTGTGCTGAAACTTGACACTTCAGTAAGGACTTATTTGCATACTAACTGCCGATTGGATGAGGGCTGTGTGTGTGTGTATGTTCGTGTGTGTGCTGGCCCTGCTGTAAAATGGAGGGACAGCGGAAGCAGGTGCTGTATTTTGGCGGTTTTTGGCGGATTTTTCACTACTGCAGTTACTTTTGTCAACTTTAATAGGCTACATTACGTTTGTAGGTATATCGAAATGTGCTTACTCAACTTCTAAACTTTTGATTTGGGAGAGAGAAAGAGAGAGAGAGATGAAGGGCTTGCGAAAGAAGTCAATGTTTTCACCCGGGGAGCGCCGGGTGCACCGGTACGACCAACAAAACATGTTAGGTGCACTCTTACAAATTTTGGTCATATGTGTGACCAAAATGGTCGCACTCTGTATCCCTGCTGAAGTACTCGTAGTCTGAGCAGTAGCTACAACAGGGTTTGGGTGCTATGTCATACTGTGGCTTGATGTGATTGGTCAATGAAGAGAGTGACAAGCAGACCAATCATCCAATCGCCTGCTGCCCTGGTATTTTAAGGTGTTACCCTACCAAAACAGTGAAACCAGATTAAAAATTAGATTAATGAGATTAAAAAGCATAGCCTCTAATTATGTCTGTAATTGATTAATCTAAATTAACAAGATAATTTAACAGCTCTACTTGTTAACAGAAGTACCAACAAGACTTCTACAGAATGGAATGACCTCAATATGGCAGTAGTAAGGAAAGTAAATAAGGGAATAGTTGATTCACTAACTTCTATATGCAACATATTAATTAAAACAGGCATCTTCCCAGATAAAATGGAACTGGGTTAAGTGATTCCTTTACACAAAGCTGGCAAAAAAAGATATATTCACAAATAGATCTAGAATAGACCTGTTTCCTTCCTGTCACAGTTCTCAAAGATACTGGAGAAATTATTTGAGAGAGGAGATAACAGGATGCATCAATAAAATAAAATATGCGGTGGGTGTTTTCATTGATTTGAAGAAGGCTTTTGATACGATTGACTATGGGGTATTGATAGAAAAAATTGGGCAGTATGGTGTCAGGGGGGTAGCACTCACCTTGTTACAAAATTACATCAGTAATAGGAAGCAGTTTGTCCAACTAGGAAACCATAAATCTATGCTCTTGAACTTCACCTGTGGTGTCCCGCAGGGGTGCATCTTGGGACCTAAATCATTTATCCTATTCATTAATGATATTTGAAAAGTGTCCAAGTTTTTCAAAATGGTAGTTTTTGCAAATGGCACAAATATTTTCTGCTCAGGGGGAGATTTTCAGCAGTTGTTATTAACTGTCCAAAGGGAATTGCTAAAACCAAATTGTTGGTTGGATGAAAACAAATTATCATTGAACCTGGACAAAAATAAGTTCATGATATTTGGAAATCATCACATTAAGCAAGAGGAATGTTTGGAAATTGAAAATGTGGAAATTGAAAGAGTCTTTGAAGTGAGGTTTCTTGGTGTTTTAATTGATCAAAAGCTCAAAAGCTATCCTGTTAAACTCATACTTAATATTTGTGCACCAAAGTTTCAAGACATTTTGGAGTTCTGAGTAAAGCTAAAAATGTTTGGATTAGAAGTCTCCTCAGATTTTGTACTATGCACTTATTGATCCATATCTGTCCTACTGTGTTGAGGTATAGGTAAATACATATAAAAGAACTTTACAAAAGATTTACACTTTACAAAAAAGAGTCATAAAGATGTTTCATCATGCTGGGTACCTTGTTCATACAAATCCTTTGTTCTTAAAATCAAGTATTTTAAAAATCTGGGACCTAACTAAATAAAAAACAGGTCAGATTTGTTTAAAGCCTGGAGTAAGTTGTTACCAAGAAACATCCAAACAATGTTCATGGTTAGAGAGGGAGCATGCAACTTAGGAGGGAATTTGTAATTCAAAACAACCGACTATTCAACTCTGTAAAGTATGTGCATCTCTTTTTGTGGTGTACAATTGTGGAATAAACTAGATGAAGACTTAAAAATGTGCACTGACTTAAAACAATTCAAAAGTAACTACAAAAAACACTCTTGTTCAGCTATGAAGAACTGGACAGCTAATGTTATGCTCTGTTTTTTAAGAATTTTTATAGTTGCCATTTTCAGGGTTCTGTTTTTATGAAAGTTGAATGTTTTATTCTTAAATCATATGGACTATGAATATGTATCATGTATCTTGAAATCATATAACAGTTTCAGAGGAGACTGAACTTGATAAGCATTGCTTCCGTCAGCCCCTTTTCAAATTTGATATTTGTCAGAGTGGACCATTTTTTCCCCATTACACTTACTGTTTGTTTTTATGCATGGGCTTTTTTTTAGACAAATAAAAATCAAACCAAAGAAAAACCTACATGGTAACTAAAATAACTTGAAACTGACAGCAGTAAACATTAACCAAAATTGAGCGAAAGTCAACTAATGAAAATCAGACATTACAACTAAAGATTTCCAACAAAATTATTTTAATAACCATTTTTTTCACTGCATGTGATATTTAGAGTAAGCCTTAATTATTATCACATATATTTTTTAAGCTAATTTTACTGAGTTAACACAAATTTAAATTTTGAACAGGAGAGATGAAATCTTTATTTAAAATGTGATTGATTGGTAATTCTGGTGTTTTCTTTTTCAACTGCTTTTACTATTTATTAGTTTATGTTTTCTCCTGACTTTTTTGTTTCCAGAGGATGGTAATGACATTTTATGGGGAAATTGATCATGGCATGAGAGAGAAGTGGTTATATTTTAGTGGTGATCAGAATCTGTTTGTCTATTCAATAATTTTTTTTAAAGGATTTGTTAATCCTGTGTGGACAGTTTTCTGCATTGTTGCCAGTGTCTCAACAATTTCTGGACTGTTTTGATAAATTAGTTACACAGTCAAAAACTTTACTGACATTTGGTATTACTTTTACTTTCCATTTCAGCTTTGATGCTTTTCAGTCAGGGCATATTAACGCTGTAATATTTTAACGGGTTCAGTATGCCTTTATGTTACACACTGTAGATATAGTCACTTTCTTTTATCTCAGGCATGTAGATTTTTCACATACCTTGACATGTTTCGGCGTAAACTTCCGCCTTCCTCAGAAATGTCACCAGATGATAGGTGTGACATGTTAAATCAGCTGGTGTTATAGAGGTGTGACCGTCCTGTCAAATTTTCTGATGGGGGGCCACGCCTCCCGTTGTCCGCTCGCCTCTGCAGGACGCTGCTCCAGGTGTGTGAGAGCATGTACAGTTGTGGTCAAAAGTTTACATACACTTGTAAAGAACATAATGTTATGGCTCTCTTGAGTTTCCAGTTATTTCTACAACTCTGATTTTTCTCTGGTAGAGTGATTGGAACAGATACTTTTTTGTCACAAAAAGCAATCATGAAGTTTGGTTCTTTTATGACTTTATTATGGATTAACAGAAAAAGTGACCAAATCTGCTGGGTCACAAATATACATGCAGCAACATGAATTAGCAATTTTGGTGACTTAGAAAGTTGTGTCAATGAAATGAGCTTCATAGCCTGGCCCCTTACCTTCTTGTGAGTGATTATGAGTGATTACAGCTGGTGACTCCTCTGAGGCCATTTAAATACGGCTCATTGGATCCGATGCCCACAAATGCTACAATGGGAAAGTCTGAAGTTTGCTGCTGATCACATGGACAAAGATAAGACCTTCTGGAGGAAAGTTCTGTGGTCAGATGAGACGAAAATCGAGCTGTTTGGCCACAATGCCCAGCAATATGCTTGGAGGAGAAAAGGTGAGGCCTTTAACCCCAAGAACACCATGCCTACTGTCAAGCACGGTGGTGGTAGTATTATGCTGTGGGGCTCTTTTGCCACCAATGGAACTGGTGCTTTACAGAGAGTAAATGGGATAATGAAGAAGGAGGATTACCTTCAAATTCTTCAAGATAACCTAAAATCATCAGCCCGAAGGTTGGGTCTTGGGCGCAGTTGGGTGTTCCAACAGGACAATGACCCCAAACACACATCAAAAGTGGTAATGGAATGGCTAAATCAGGCTAGATTTAAGATTTTAGAATGGCCTTCCCAAAGTCCTGACTTAAATCCCATTGAAAACATGTGGACAATGCTGAAGAAACAAGTTCACGTCAGAAAGCCAACAAATTTAACTGAACTGGACCAATTCTGTCAAGAGGAGTGGTCAAAGATTCAACCAGAAGCTTGCCAGAAGCTTGTGGATGGCTACCAAAAACGCCTAATTGAAGTGAAAATGGCAAAGGGACACGTAACCAAATATTAGCATTGCTGTATGTATATTTTTGACCCAGCAGATTTGGTCACTTTTTCTGTTAATCCATAATAAAGTCATAAAAGAACCAAACTTCATGATTGTTTTTTGTGACAAAAAAGTATCTGTTCCAATCTCTCTATCAGAGAAAAATCAGAGTTGTAGAAGTAACTGGAAACTCAAGAGAGCCATGACATTATGTTCTTTACAAGTGTATGTAAACTTTTGACCACGACTGTATGTCCCCTCTTCCCTGTTCATCGTCCCTGGGCCCCGTTTCCTGATCTCGATGGCTTCTCTTATCCAACGCTGATGTTTATTGTCCTCGGTGCAGATGGCTCTGGCCTTGTCCCAGTCCATAAGGTGGTTTTCTCTTTTGCAGTGTTCGGTTATGGCAGATTTGTAGTTTTCCTGTTGTGCTTTTTCTTATATTTATCTTTTTTCTCTTGTTCCGGTTTCTTTTTCACACTCCTTCTGATGTTATTTCTGTCGTGAGCTGAAACTCCTCCCTGTCTTCCCAATGTATGTTTTGTTGCAGGATTGGCATATTTCATATATGACATTACATTTATTGTTCTGTTCAATTTTGTCCTTCGGGTGTACCCAGAGGCGTAGCTTTCCATTAGGCAAGGCAGGCAATTGCTTGGGCCCCCCAAGCCAGTAGGGGCCCCCAGAGGGTGGTTTGTTTGACACAAACCATATATACTTCATATGAGCAGTGGCAAGTTGCAACGACAGTTTGCTGTCTCAAATCCCTTAAACAGGCCCCTTGAGCCAAATTCGCCCCTCCCCCACCTGTTGCGCTCCAGAGTCATGGAGCGAGTGAGAGAGAAAGTGAGTGAGGAGGGAGCGTGTTGGCCTCGTTCTCCTGCCTGATCTTATGTAAACAAATATGAAAGTGACACCTGCATCGGATTCTCCGACACGATGAAGAGGAGCTACCCCTCAGGGAGCGAAAAGTGAAAGAAAAAAAAGAGGGGGAAGAGAAAAGAAAGCAAGACAGTGGTGAGTGTATTAAGTTAGAGTTGTGTATGTCTGTCTGTGTTTCTGTGCACTGTTTTAAGTGTTAACTAGCTAGTCCATCATGCAAGTAGGCTAGCTTCTGCCTGCTAATGCTATAGCAATCACAAAACATCCAAGCCAGTAAAGTGACGATAAATATTAACTGTTTGTAGGAATGTGATGTTATGAACTCCCCACAAAAGCAATTGCAAGTGAGTGCAGTAAGTATGCAGCCGGTTCTGCTATACATTCAGCATCACGTGTATCAAAACAAATGTACCAGGATGTGTAGATAATAAGATACATTTTAGCCTCACTTGCAACAGTTGCACTGCAGTTACTGTATGAGAACGCTGTTGGTTTAATGTAATAAAAGAGTAATGTATCTGTTCATGATCTATAATATATAATATGTCTATGTAATTTTATTTTCCTTTTTTCAGGATCACTAAGATAGTTTCTTACAGTTTCTTCTTCAAATCCTGAACATTCCAATTGTGAGTGAATATTTCGTACTTATGATTTTACTCAGGTGTGTTTTGACATTATTAAATAATGTTGTGTTAATCCTTCTTTGTAGCTCAGTCACATTTTTATAAGCAATTTTATTGGTTTGTACATCTTTAATATTGGATATATTTGTTTTAAGAAATGTAGATGTGCACTTTTGATTTGCCTACAATGGACACAGAACTTCAAATGACACTATTTTTCAGTTTTTCATACCTTTTTATTCTTTTCAGTTGTTCACCTTTGATTACAACTTGAGATAACAGACATTGCACATAGGCAGAAGCGGGCAACATGCGGCCCGGGGGCCATATGTGGCCCTTCACCTCGCTCAATGCGGTCCACTAGTCATTTCCACAAAAACCAAAACAAACTGGAAAAATGAAAAAATAATACAACAGATGCTAAATATGATACATCATGAGTAACCTGTACCATATAATGCATAAATTTGGATAAGTGATGAATATTTCACTAACCTTAAATCGCTGGTATGTGCTTTGTTATTTACAAGTAATTATGAAGTTCTCACTAAGCTATGATTGTGTCTCTAAAAATATCTTATGAGGCATTAAAACATAATTTATAGTATTGGTAAAAAAAACATATTTGGAAACAATGGTAATGATAATATATTTGCGCTTTAAAAACCGATAAACATTGATTATTTCATTGCATTAAAAGAAGTTTAAATTAGCTTTAAATATGTCTCATGCTCATTTAGATTATTTTTTACTTTAAATTGTGTTTTAGTTAGAATATTTAAGTTTTGGTATTATCATTGGTTAAGGTTTATCTTTGTAATTTTGTGTTTATTTGTATATTTTCTTTGTTGACAATGCCAACAGTATGTAACAGTGCGGCCCTCGGGTACTTCAAAAAAATTAATGTGGCCCTTTTGGTATTGATAGTTGCCCACCCCTGCACTAAGGTAACCCATGGACAAATTTTCTTGTAATCTTTCTACTATTTTATTACAGTGTTTTGTATTAATAAAAGAGATTTGATTGTTTTGCACAATTAATGTTGATTCTTTTTGATGCGGGTGTATATTATGTTAAAAACATATAGATATTAACTTTTTTTTAACCCCCCATGGGCCCCCAATCCAATCTTGCTTGGGGCCCCAGGGGACCCTTGCTACGCCACTGGGTGTACCAACAGTTGTCTCAGTTTGATGTGTGGTTTGACTGGTGTGTTGATGTGGTATGTCCTCATGGCCCTTTGGATGAGTTCGGTGACCCCCCTGATGTACGGCAGCGTCACTACTCCTCTGCTCACTGTTTTGGTTGTGTGTCTTCCTTGCCCCCTGCATGGTTTCTTTTCACCTGTACTGCCCCTTTGTTTATTGCCCATTGTGGATACTGACAGTTTTTGTGCTTTTCTTCTTGTTTTCTGTCCCGGAGACAGACCCGGAGGGCCATGAGGAAATACCACATCAACACACCAGTCAAACCACACATCAAACTAAGACAACAGTTGGTACGCCCGAAGGACAAAATCGAACAGAACAATAAGTGCAACGTCATATATGAAATACCATGCCAATCCTGCAATAAAACATACATCGGGGAGACAGGGAGGAGTTTCAGCTCACGACAGAAATAACATCAAAAGGAATGTGAAAAAGAAACCGGAACAAGAGAAATAAGATAAATATAAGAAAAAGCACAACAGGAAAACTACAAATCTGCCATAACGGACCACTGCAAAAGGGAAAATCATCTCATGGACTGGGGCAAGGCCAGAGTCATCTGCACCGAGGACAATAAACATCAGCGTTGGATAAGAGAAGCCATCGAGATCAGGAAACGGGGCCCAGGGACGATGAACAGGGAAGAGGGGACATACATGCTCTCACACACCTGGAGCAGCATCCGAGCGGACAGCGGGAGGCGTGACCCCCCCTGTCAGAAAATTTGACAGGACGGTCACACCTCCATAACACCAGCTGATTTAACATGTCACACCTATCATCTGGTGACACTTCTGAGGAAGGCGGAAGTTTACGCCGAAACATGTCAAGGTATGTGAAAAATCTACATGCCTGAGATAAAAGAAAGTGACTATTTCAATGCTGTAATATATTTGATATTGGTGCAGTTTCGAGTGTTCTTTTGATCAATACACATATTTTTTTTGGTGAACTTCGATTTTCTCGACAAATATATTTCTTATTTATTTATGATGACAGTAAAACGTTTGTCTTACCAGGTGCCCCTTCCTGATCCATGTCTCTGAGAGAAAGATACAAATATAAATAAACCTTAAGACAGAAAATGAAAAAGTTAACTGACTACAATATCAAAAGCTGCTATCACAGCTGCTCCGAACAACTGATAAACACAGTTATACAGACAGTTTTAACAATGCAGAACGCAAAATAATCTGTTATCCTGTAGCATTGTAGAAGATCAGCAGTTTAACAGCCACACAGCAAAATACGAGTTTTTTTAAGGAGGTCTACTTACAGAATGCACTGATTGTTTCTGTCTACAGCTCCCTACTTCATCTCTCTCTCAGTCTAATCTGCACTTTGTCCTTTCTGCTGAGCTGGGGTAACGTGTCCATGGGCTGTGGTCCAACAGGAAGAGCACAGAAGAGAAAAAACAGTCAATCAGGAGAAAAACATCACATATAAACACAACTGAAGACATTTACACAACATAAAAAGTTTATTTTATATGCTCTAATAAATGTTGATGCACCTTTCTGACTTGGCAAATCTTTTCTTTATGGAGGTGTAACCCTTCTTTCCTTGATAAGACTACAGGTAGTAATAGAGTTCAGTTTCAGTTCGGAGGTTTGGACCAGAATCAGAATTTCTAAGGTAATCGCCCATGGAGCCCAGGAGGGATAATCAATACTGAACACACTCACACAAAAAACAGAACTTATCAAAGATGTATTGTCAATCATCAATAAGAGCAATACAATGTCAATACAACCGTATCGAAAAAAATAATAACAAAATAGAATGCGTGCACCAACCAAAAAAAAAAAAAAAGTAATAATGTGTCTTTTTTTCCCTGTGTTGTTTAGTCTGTGTTTTTTTTTATGATGAGCTCAGTTTGTTCGTTGGGGCCCTTTAATCTGTGTGCAGTTTCTGTTCTACCACACCGCAGGTAAGGAGGTAAGTTCAGTTGTCCTTTCTTTCCTCAGCTCTGGCTCGCCACCCGTCTCTCAGGATCTGTTTCTCCAGCAGGTGTCCAATAGCCGCCGGTGGCTTTCCGCTGCTGGTCCTCTCTCTCTGAAGTCGACCGTGGATGAACTAATGCCGCTCCCGACATCAATCGGCACCAAATCCAACCTCTCAAAAAAACCTGACCTATGGAACAGGTCACATTCATTTGGTTCAGTAAGATTAAATCATCACAGGCCATAAATTCTTAGTGAAAATAAAGAAAAATAACTATGACCTATATAAATCCAAATATAACATTTTTTTCTTTCTTCACAAATTCCACTTTACCAGTGCAACTACAAATAAAAGTCCTCAAAAATTAACAAATTAGACTGTTATAATCAATTAACTGCCTAAATGAAATAAAACAAGTTTTCTCCCCTTTTTCCTTCTTCTCACACACTCACACCCACAACGCGCACACAGTATGTGACGTGCGCAGCCACACACACACACACACATTTGCAGTTTGCAACGTGCGCAGCCCCACACACATACACATTCACACATGGCAGATACACACTATGAAACAATAATATGCACACAGTACAAAATGTGCGCACCCCCTTACACACGTCGACACACACTCACGACATGCTCACTCATTAGCTTAGGTCAATACCAAATTCACACTTAAAATGGCTCCAGCGGCTAACACACTAGGCTCGACATAAGCCTTAGCTGCTACCATTAGCTCGCGGCTAATCCGCTTCTACTCGACGCTCATGTACATTAAAACACATAATAAACTCACCGCTGAGCAGTCAACGTCCAGCACAGACTCCGCGGATTCGGCCCACAAGAATTGTAAATTGTAAAGACGCTCAGTGATGGAATACTTTGATGGTTTTAACTTTTCTTTGTATTTTATTCACTTAGTACTCATAATATGACCAGCATGACTAGGTACAGTACATCCCAAAATCATTTCAAAGTATTAGTAAAATTACTTTAAATTGCCCATATTTGACATGAATTGGGTTCATCTTTTAATTTGAGAGTATCTTCACAATCACTTAACCATCTAGTATTTACACAGAGTTCCTCTGATCCAGCTGACCTTCTCTGTCTGAGACAGAGAAGGTCTAACAGAAGGTCTCTTGATCTGTGCAGTGCAGAATGGTGCCATATTATTATTAATTCTATGAAACAATGGTATGTTGTCACACTGTGAGTTAGTCAAGTGACTGATGCGTCGTGATAATTTTTCTGAATATTACTGGATATTAACCCTATCCATGTCCCCGGCCCGCCGGCGGGCTGCTGGGGGGCGCCAGGGGGTTTTCTCATCGCAAGAAGACAAATACCATGTCCCCCCTGTATTCAAATTACAAGTGTAATACATCATTTTAAAGCTATGATTCCCGTGATTTCAGCCATAAAAACCAGTATGGGGTAAACTTATAACAGCAAACACTGTGTGGCTTAAATGCTGGATAAACTACAAACAATACCGCTGTAATGACAATGGTATTACTCACATTTGTTGTCCTCTGATTACCACTGGATGTACTACAGCCAGCATACTTAGCATTGGTATATTCCCCAGAAGTCCATAAATCGATCCAAATCCAGGATTTGGTCCAAAGTACAGCAATATATCCATACATGGCCATGAAATGCAGCTGTATTTCCTCGAAAAGTTCGCTCGGTTGTGCATTTTTTCTCGTATTTGGCTCCATAAATCATGTTATCTTCATGCTAAGACTACAATGATGGATTCAAAATGGAGTCTGAACTTTGACCTATCGACTGACACCACATTTGACCCAATAGGTGTTTGTTTGTTGTACTTATGAACTACAAGATCCAATCAATGCCTTTGGTCAAGCAAGGGTCCATCCTCAATCCCAGCCCCTAATGCCTGACCCAGTCACAAGCAACTGGGCTCTTGACTGATGGGCTGTGTAGCAAATGAAATGTTGAAAACGAGGATGTATAACATGATGGGGGTTGGGCCTAGTGAGATAGAGAAACTATCAGCGGGGCGAATTTCTTCGTCGGCAAGAGCGTACAGAAAGGCCTGCAGCTGAAGTATCACGCACGAGTAGGGTGGATTCTGCACTCTTTTTGAGGATGGAGAAGATATTGCACTCACAAGTAAGTTAGCAACCGTAATTATTTTTTATTAAAATTTATAACTAGACATTATTTTGATCCATCTAGTTTTGTGTGATGTGGTCGACCGATACCTGGTCGCGGGGGGTGGGGATAGTGTGTGTGTGTATGTGTGTGTGTGTGTGTGTGTGTGTGGGTGTGTGTGGGTGTGTGTGGGTGTGTGTGTGGGGGGGGGGGGATATGACAACTTTTTCACAGTGAAGGTGTTACATCATGGCATTTTGGAGGGGGTAGGTGTGGGTATACATGAGTTTGGGGTGGGGGGATGTTTTTGTTGGGTGTGTAAGAGGAAAAGGTTCTTGGGGGAAGGACAAATCACAACTTTTCCCTGTGAGTAATGATGAGACATAAATAGCCTAAATTCGAAGTGCAATAAAACATATAAATATATCAGGATAATTTAGTATGTCAGTTGTTCCAATGTAATATAATGTAATTCTTGCCTAGTTTGGTAATTTCACCCTTTTCTTTTTTCCAGGGTCCGTTGGTATGATGCCATCAAGATATCACTGCTGTGACTGTGCCTAATTTTTGATGATCAAAATTTTCTTTGTTTTGTATATGGTTCAATTGTATTTTTGTAAAAGCATTGGTGTACATTTTGTTTTCATTTGTAAATAGTTTGATTTTTCAAAAAATTCCAGTCAATAAAAGTTTTTTTAATCAATAAAGCATATGTGTAGATCCTTTCTTTGCTCTAATTTGTTTCTTTTACAAAAACAGAAAAACATAAAAATGTTCTTTATTCTGTACTTCCTAGTACTTCTGATAGTGAATTATATAAATTAATAAGATACATCTCAGTGTATCCTTTCCATTGAGCCCAAGATCATGACTGTAAGTCAAAGCATTCCAAAGTTAGTGTTTTAATTGTGGGATGGTCCCCAGTTTGACAAATTTTGCAAATTAGAGTCTCCAAATGGCACAAAAACGCATAGACATAGTCTTATTAAAAAAGGTGTTAAAAAATCATTTTTTTGATGTATTTTCATGAAATTTAAAATTTAGTTGGAAAAGACTTAATGCTCTGGTTTTATTTTGTTTTCCACCAAATAGATTCAAGTTACAGTCATTTGCAGGAACTTTATTTAAAAAAATTAGAAATGGCCGAGAAAAAATGCCATATTTCTTGTGTGTTCAGGCTAGAGTATTTAAGCTATGGTAGCACCTACAGTGATTCTGATTAGTGTGGAAAAAACTTTAGAATGTTGCCTTTCAAAAGAGACCAACACCAAGCATGTAACTCAAAGGGTTCAAAAGCAATTATCATTATACTTTGGGTTGCCTTTTTCAGGCGTTTTTCATGGAAATTGACTGGTCTGTTAAGGGGTTAAAGGTGTAGTCAGCGATGTGGGAGAAAACAAGTGGCGAGGTTGTTAATAAGCAAATTTAGACCCGCCTCTCCCTTCAAACCTCACCCCTGGCTACCCCCGAAAGTTTATGGATGTGCATCGTCATGGAAACAGCCATAGAAACTGCGTAGCTGACCAACGTAGCTAAGGTAACCCCGACTTGTCAGACAAATCGACTGACAATATTGATAACATCACAACAACAGTACATTAGACAATAAGATGAATGCCCGACAGCTGTTACTGTTATGTGAAGCACCACAAAGCTAATGTTGCTAACCTATCCAGCAGAAGTACGGCGACATCCGCATCCTTTTTCAGATCTTTCAATTGGCGGAGTTCCCTCCACCGTCAGAAAGCAACACCAATGTTGACCCGGGTCTTCACTCTTTCATGGTCATAGTCCTTCTTTGTCACTTTTCACTCCTCTGACCTTTTTCTTTTGGGCTGTTTTTCAGCCATTGCTACTGCGCATATTGTATCTCTCTCTTACACTTACTGCACACCTCCGTCTGAACTGCACATGAGTATGATCGCCCCCTGGATGTGGGGTGGGGGTGTACCCTGTTTTGGTAACTTGGGCCAAGCCACAGTATTTACCTGCTGAAATTCAGAGTCAAGGCTGTGTATTGAAACTGGACTTTTTTTTCAACATGCTGTCAGTGGGGACATCTTGTGGATGAAGAGGAGAAATACAGTGAATTTGACAAATAGTGCATTAGATTAGAGGATTAGACGATTGCTGACTACACCTTTAGTTTGGGGCTCAGGCTTTGCAACGAGCCACTCGGGGAGGGTGGCCACGAGCCATGTATTCTTTCGCGCTTTTATTGAATTTTTTGGGAGGCTCGGGCTTTGCAACGAGCCACTCTCCCCATAGCAAAGCTAAGGAGAGAGTGGCTTGTGGTGAAGCAATGAGCCACATATGTTCTTCCGCGCGTTTATTTTTTTTTTCTTCATCTTGCAACCGGAAATTTTGATGTGTATCTAGTCCTAGGGCTTTGAGAAACCCCCACAAATCATATATCAAAACGTGCGGCTCGGTCCCGATCCGTGTGTTGTGACTTTTATAAGAATTTCGCGAAAAAATGGCCGAATTATTTGCCAAAAACTGCGAAAAAAAGTCTCATTGAAAATGAATGGGATGACTCCCCGAACACACCAAAAAACACAGTTTTTCTAAGCCGTCGTGGCACCTATACTTAGCTCATTCAAACTTCAAAATGCAGCCGTATGTCTCCTCTCTTCAGGACTGAAAGCCGAAAGGGCTTCGACACTGTCATAAGTCATCATATTGTGATCATTTTAGACAGCCAAACTGTTTGCCTCAGGCCACACCTGCACCTGTAACCAAGACAACAGAGCCTTAATCATCACTTGGACAGCTGCCAGGTCCTTCCAGGGGCTCAGCTAATCAAGCCACACAGGACCAAGTCACATAAATTACTGCTTCACCATACTTTTACCTAGAGGAATCATTCAAGTTTTAAAACGCAGCCGTTTTTCTCCTCTCTTCAGGAATGTATTTGATATGATGATAGGTTTCATGGCTTTTGGTCAACGCGTCTTTAGATCTCCCCTGCATTGGCCCAAAATCTGTATTTACTTCACCCAGAAATGTGATGTGAGGAGGTGTTTGATGACATCCTCACATCTGGTTTCATAATATTTTGTTTTGGTTTGGTTATATTTGACCTTCGTTAGTCCAGAAACGTGATATGAGGAGGTATTTGGAGACGTCAGTGAGCTTCTTTGGCCTTGTGTCTGTGTAACCCTGCTGAAAATTCCAGCTAAAACCAGCGACCAGCTACCATCTAGATTGTAGCTGGTTTTAGCTGGACCTAGCTGGACAAGTCCAGCTAGGTCCAGCTAAAACCAGCTAACTCCAGCTACCAGCTTAGACTATGTTTTGGGCGCCTTTTAGCTGGTTTAAGCTGGTAGCTGGACTTAGCTGGTTTAAGCTGGTAGCTGGACTTAGCTGGTTTAAGCTGGTTTAAGCTGGTAGCTGGACTTAGCTGGTTTGAGCTGGTAGCTGGACTTAGCTGGTTTAAGCTGGTAGCTGGACTTAGCTGGTTTAAGCTGGTAGCTGGACTTAGCTGGTTTAAGCTGGTAGCTGGACTTAGCTGGTTTAAGCTGGCAGCTGGACTTAACTGGTTTAAGGTAGTATTGTTAGTGACCTGTAAGGTTCTGCTGTCTAAACTGACAGGTGTTCCATAACACATGGTATATTGATAAAAAACATTATGCAAAAGTGAGCAAAATCTACAAAGGAATAATCGTGCATCAACTTCATACAGAATGTATTTATTAACACTGAGAAATACACGAACGAAGGGTATTTTCAGAATACAACTAACAGTGGGTATTTTCAGACTAACTTTAACACAGCGAATGTCAACACCCTGACAAATAAAAAAAACTATTTAAAGCCAACAAACAATCTAACTCGAACAAACAATCAAATTCACACAGTTGGGCGACAGGACACCACAGAACCAGTCGACTCACACAGACAGGTGCGCACACACACACACACACACATACACTAAATGGCCGGGGTCGTAACACCAAGGCGGACAGGAGGAGGAAGAGAGTGTCTGAGGCTTGGCACAAATAAATTCCAACCTGTGCCTTTAGGGCGCAGACGCAGGGCTGGTATCCCGTGGGGGCAGGCTGGGTTTTTTTTTTGGAGGGGGGTCTGTCTTTTTTATTTATGTCCTGAATCTTTTCAGTGATGTATTTGTTAATGTGTCTTCCTCTCTGCAATGTCCTTACTGGATATATTCTGCTTCTGCAGCCATCATTCGAAACACTCTGAAAGGGAGATAACAAGAACACCCACCAACCATCAGTATTTTTCGGTGATTAATAAGCCAAATAATACTTGCATAATAAACTGTTAACACAATCACATGGAATAATATATTAGGCTTCTGTGCATGACTGTAGTTCTCTTTTCCAACTGGTGACTTTCTGTGCAATTCTTTATAGTTTTATTTGAGTAGCTCAGTGGCGGATATTAATTGGAAACACATCTTCACATGCTTTTTGGACTGAATTATTGTGCCACAAATACAGTTATGCACAGAGCCAAAAAACGTAAATGTCCCCATGAAAGCGTGGGTTAGACTCCCAAGACAATTGCTGCGTGTCTCCCCCCATCTTTCTCCCCTTTCCTGTCAGTCTACTACAGACTCTTATCCAATAAACACTACCACCGCTTGCCAATTGTATATAAAGATTAGACAGCATTTCACGCTGTTTTGAATCCAGGAATATGAGTCATGTACCCTGCCGGGCAAATAGAGTGTATGAAGAGGCAGAAGTGAGGGGGACACACCTCTATATCTGATCTCTGTTGCGGGAGATGCATAAGGGACTGGTTGCTTAAAGCCACTGCTACAAAGAAGCTGATAGACTTCATTCATGAAGAAAATGCTGAGTGCGACTGCTGAAAATGTGAAAAGCAATCGCTAAAAGCAATGCAAAGAAAGTTGAAAATGTGACATGAAATACTTGCAAGCAGTAAACCATGGCTGAAAATGTGTAAAATGCGCAATAAGAATGTTTAAAGAAAACTAGACAATTCCCGCGGGAATCATGAGTGGGGCTCGGGCCGCTGCCGGGATTTATCTTTTTAATACAGGCGAGCCTAAAGCAGCATTTCAGCTGTATGACATGCTAAAATAGTTCTGGATGGCACAAGACTTTATTCATGTGTTTAAGTCATGTGTGGCCTGATAAACTGATCATCATCACCTGTCACCTGACCTTGAACTGTGTTCTTGATATACCTATACAAGGCTTCCTTGTCATTAATTCACAAGCACCCACTCACAAGCATGGTTGTTCGCGCACAGTTTCATTTAGTAACACATACTATGAATTTATGGGAAGTGTCCCCATTAATATTATATGTCCCCCAATTTTGGTGCTGTTTAAAGTGAAGGTCCCCGTAATGTCATAAGTACAAACACACACACACACAGATGACAGAGACTAATATCCACAAACACTACATAAGTTAGTTAGCTGTAAAGGTTTCAATGTCTTTCATTCACACACATAGACACTAAAAAACATGTGCGCTTCGCGCACAGGATCATTTCAGGGGCCATAATATACCTTAATAGTATGTGTCCCCATATACGGGCATTGTGTGAAGTCAAGCTCCTCTTAATGTCATAAGTACAAGCACCTTCTCTCACACACAGACTACAGAGACTAATGTCCACAAACACTTTAAAAGGGGGCATGTTATGAAGGCTTCAGTGTCAAATTCACACACAAACACTCACAAACATGTGTCCTTCGGACACAAGTTTGTATTTAGGGACACATACTATACATTTATAGTAAGTGTCCCCATTAATACTATGGGTCCCCCAGTTTCGTTGCTGTTTAAAGCCTAGGTCCCCGTAATGTCATTAGAACAAACACACACACACACACACACACACACACACAGATCACAAAGATCAAACACCAGCAGCAGCTTGCCAAGTAATAATTAAGGCTCCGTTGTCATGGTTACAGGTGCAGCTGCGGCCTGACTGAGAGACTTTCACTAAGTCTTCTGTCAGAGATTGATGATTTTTGACAGTCTCGAACAAGTCTTTGTATCTTCGCAGAATTTTGAGCTAGGTTAAAACCAAGGGCATCGTGAGCGTCGGGAGAGTCCTGGGATCGTGAAGATGTAATTTTTATGAAGATAGTGTGAGAAATGACAGAGTTATCACGATTTACAAACTACCTGTCACTCATGAGGACTACATGTCAAGTTATAATGGAAGTAGATGAGAGCAAGTAATGGACTTTCGACCGAACAGATGTCGCTCATTTAATTTAAGAATGAGTTAGGGCTTCACTTTTTCTTTTATATGAGGCACAAGAGTCTCAGATCCGTTTTTCTGAAAAAATTGTTCAGGTCCGATGTACCGTTTTGCCGTTATGGCAAGTTGTTCGGGGATTTTTTCGAGTGGTGACTGCCTACTCTCACCTTCTGTTTTTTAAAATCTCATTTGAAACTCCACTCTAAAAAGTCATTTTGGGGCGACGCAAGGGAGATTTGAGGGCTCGCTGACTGAAAACGTTTTCAGTCTTGAAGAGAGGAGACATACAGCTGCGTTTTGACGTTTGAATGAGCCCTGTAAGTGACACGACGGCTTCGCCGTCGTGCTTAGAAAAACTGTTTTTTTGGCGTGTTCGAGGAGGAATCCCATTCATTTTCAATGGGACTTTTTTCGCAGTTTTTCGCGAATAACTCGGCCATTTTTTTGCGAAATTCTTATAAAAGTCATAGCACACCGATCGGGACCGAGCCGCACGTTTTGATATATAATTTGTGGGGGTTTTCTCAAAGCCCTAGGACTAGATACACATCAAAATTCTGTCCAGAAGATGAGACAGACAGACAGACAGACAGACAAGAAACGCGCGGAAGAATACATAGCTTTGCTATGGGGAGAGTGGCTCGTTGCAAAGCCCGAGCCCCAAATTATAGATACTGAAGCTCTGGGCTGCAGGTCACGTGACCATGCTCTAACTTCAAAGAAATCTGCAAAAGTTGATGCTTCTTAAACAGTCATATCTCAGAAACTGTAACAGATAGTGAAAAGTGCACTCAAAATGTTTGCAGTAGTGAAAGAAATCTGAAAATGAATGAATGTGAAGTGAGGTTGATTGTGTAAAGAAAAGCATGAATATGCTCTTGTCATGAAGAATTTGTATAAGATAAGAATATTACAACTGCCTCAACCTGGATTCAAACCGGCAATCTCTTGACCGGTAGTCCGGCACCCTTAACACTCAGCTACAGTTATTGGCTGACTCATCGAAACCATGGTATTTCACTGTTTCAATTGTGTGCATGCATCGTCTCACTGAGACAAAACAATGTCAGATTACACTTTGAAACAGATTTGACATGTAAGAGAAGTTACTGGACATTTTGATGTAGAATCATGTCTGTGGAGGACAGTTTGACGAAGTTATAACATGATAATTCTGCTAAATACTTGTCTGTCTACTACGCTCTGCAGGTCACGTGACCACTTATGAATGAATGAATGTTATATTTCGAACCCAAATTGGAAAACATACAAATGTATATCTCCATACAAATCCAACAACAATAAAATACAAAAGGTAAGCAAAGGCAAGTAGCAATTACAGCATTTTTTTCTTCTATCAATATTTGCAAGAAATTATGACAGATTCAGTTTGAAAAGGGTGTAGGAAGAAGTAGCAAACTTATCTAGTCCCACCCCTTTTTCATTTCAAAGATGTCTTACTCAAATCTCCCTTGCGTCGCCCCAAAATCACTTTTTAGAGTGAAGATTCAAATTAGATTTGAAAATACAGAGTGTGAAAGTAGGAAGTCACCGCTCGAAAAAATCCCCGAACAACTTGCGATAACGGCAAAACGGTACGTCGGACCTGAATAATTTTTTCAGAAAAACGGATCTGAGACTCTTGTGCCTCATATAAAAGAAAAAGTGAAGCCCTGACTCATTCTGTATTTAAATGAGAAGCAGCTGTTTCCGGCAAAGTCCATTACTCGCTCTCATCTACTTCCATTATAAATTGACATGTATTCCTCATGAGGGACAAGTTGTATGTAAATCGCGATAACTCTGTCATTTCTCACACTACCTTCATAAAAAATACATATTCGTGATCCCAAGACTTGCCCGACGCTCACGATGCCCTTAAAATTAAAATAGGTCTAAAGGTGACAAAGATACAGGCCCCTGTTCGACACTGTCAGAAATCATTCGATTGTGATCAGTTTAGAGTGCCAAAGTGTCTGCATCTCTCCTCGCAGCTGTCCCTGTTACCATGACAACGGAGCCTTAATCATCACTTGGCCTGCTGCCAGGTGCTTCCAGGGGCTCAGCTAATCAAGCCACACAGGACCAAGTCATATAAACAGAACTGTATGTGACTTGCCCTGTAAAATGTAAGACCGCAGGGCTTACAGTGTACAGGGCAAGTAAGCCTCCAAAAACTATGCATATTAGTCAAGGATTAGTAAATACTGAATTCAGCATTAATAAACCTTTTTTTCTGACATGAATAATCAGTAAAAACATATTTAAAGACACACTTAGAAATGTTTTACTCATCATTAATAAGCTTATTAGTAAAGATTGGTAAATGTTTAACTCATCATTAATCCACAAATAAGAAAAGGATTAGTAAATGTTTTACTCATTTTTAATAAGCATATAAGTGAAGGGTTAGTAAATGTGTTACTCATTTTTAATAAGCATATTAGTCAAGGATTAGTTAATGTTTTACTCATCATTAATAAGCATATAAGAAAAGGATTACTTAATGATTTACTCATCATAAATCAGCATATAAGTAAAGGATTATTAAATATTTTACTAATCATTAATAAGCATATTAGTAAAGGATTAGTAAATGTTTTATTCATCTTAAATAAGCATATTTGTGAAGGATTAGTTAATGTTTTACTCATCATTAATAAGCATATTATTAGAAAAGGATTAGTTAATAATTTAATCATCATTAATAAGCATATTAGTAAAGGATATGTAAATTATTTACTCTTTATTAATAAGCATATTAGTAAAGGATTAATAAATGTTTTACTCATCATTAATAAGCATATTAGAAAAGGATTAGTTAATGTTTAACTCATCATTAATAAGCATATTAGTAAAGGATTACTAAATATTTTATTCATTCACAAGCATATTAGTAAAGGATTAATAAATGTTTTACCCATCATTAATAAGCATTTTAGCAAAGGATTAGTAAATGTTTTCTCATCATTAATAAGCAAATTAGAAAAGGACACCTGGTATTTTGTGTCAAATCATAAGGAGGGCCATCATCCTTGTATATATCAAGAGGAGAACTGAAAATCAGTTGCCAGGTGATGGGCATCAGCCAATCAGGCCACACACTCATCATAGATCAATCCATATCAAGCAACACTGCTATGTATGATGTAACTGTTGTTAGCTACTACAGCTAACAGCCATTAACTGCTGTTTCCCCTAGTTAGCTGTTAGCTGTTGAAGCTTATAGGTGTTAGCTTTAACAACTCAAAGACGATTGTTTGTCTCGTCAAACTCATCACAGACAAATCTATATCAAGCAGAACTGCATACGTCAGTATGATGTCACTTAAATAGTTTATAATTGCTAACAACATTTATACAGCTAACAGATAACAGCTTAAAATGGCAAATCAAGGTTAACGGCCAATTACTGCTGTATGCCCTTGATAGTAGTAGCAGCCAACAGCCCATAGTCTTACTGGTTAGCGACTGTTTGCTGTTAGCTTAAACTACCTTAAGACTATTGTTTCATTTTAAATTAAACCACTCAGATGTAAAATTTATCACTAATGATTGACATGAGCCTTGTCAGAAATAATTTCTGAGAATTTCTGAGGAGAGCACATGTCACCAAATATCCCTGAGTAACCATCATGACCACAGGCTAACATGCATTAGCTGCTATTATTATCAAACATGCAGTCACCTTCTGTTGTCGTCACATCTGCCAGTCTTCTGTGTTGGGCCATAAAGCATTGAGCCAAGTGAAGCCATTGGGCAATTAAGGCTGGTAGGACGGACATACATTATTTCAGAACCTGGCAGGTCCATCTGCTCTGCAAGGTTGACTACCATGTACACTTTGTGCATGTGCCATGGTATCTAGTTGTATATGTGTGATAGATTGTTTTCTCATCTAGACTAGTATATATGTGAAAGTGTGCGCTTAAGTGCACATGAGAGAGAGAAGGAGACATAAAATCGAAAACCACAACATCCCATAATAAGCCCACTAGCAATGCCTATGAATGCCAAAATGAATGGATGAATGAGTCACCATACCCATCTACACATATCATATTGTTTGGGCTACATTTCACTTCAGTTGACCAAGAACTGACGAATTTTGGTGTCATAATTTAGTGTTTCTGATCATTTTGGTTTCTTGACATGTTGGTTGGGCTAAATTAGAGCTAAATTTCCCCAGAAATGGGATGTATTAGGGTGCCGGTTTGAAGGATTGGTTAGCAAACAGGCACCGGTTGCAGCGGCCCGAGCCCCACTCACGATTCCCGCGGGAATTGTCTAGTTTGGGGCTCGGGCTTTGCAACGAGCCACTCTCCCCATAGCAAAGCTATGGAGAGAGTGGCTCGTGGCAAAGCCACGAGCCACATGTGTTCTTCCGTGCGTTTATTAAAAGGTTTTTTCTTCATATTCCGCCTGATTTTTGATTCGCATCTAGTCCTAGGGCTTTGAGAAAACCCCAACAAATTACATATCAAAACGTGCGGCTCGGTCCCGATCGGTGTGCAATGACTTTTATAAGAATTTCGCGAAAAAATGGCTGAGTTATTCACGAAAAACTGCGAAAATCGTCCCATTGAAAATGAATGGGATTGCTCCTCGAACACACCAAAAAAATAATGTTTTTCTAAGCACGACGGCAAAGCCGTCGTGTCACCTACAGAGCTCATTCAAAAGTCAAAACGCAGCTTTAAGTCTCTCTTCAAGAACTTTTTAGAGTGAAGATTTCAAATGAGATTTGAAAAACAGAGGGTGAGAGCAGGCAGTCACCACTCGAAAAAATCCCCGAACAACTTGCGATAACGGCAAAACGGTACATCGGACCTGAATAATTTTTTCAGAAAAACGGATCTGAGACTCTTGTGCCTCATATAAAAGAAAAAGTGAAGCCCTAACTCATTCTGTGATTAAATGAAAGCCAGCTGTTTGGTCAAAAGTCCATTACTTGCTCTCATCTACCTCCATTATAACTTGACATGTAGTCCTCATGAGTGACAGGTAGTTTGTAAATCGCGATAACTCTGTCATTTCTCACACTATCTTCATAAAAATTACATCTTCACGATCCCAAGACTTGCCCGACGCTCACAATATGCTCAGAAATCCCATATGTTTTACGGTTTTTGAAATATGAGCAGCTGTTCGACACTGTCAGAAGTCATCATATTGTGATCATTTTAGACAGCCAAAGTGTCTGCCTCAGGCCGCACCTGCACCTGTAACCATGACAACGGAGCCTTAATGATCACTTGGCCTGCTTCCAGGTGCTTCCAGGAGCTCAGCTAATCAAGCCACACAGGACCAAGTCATATACAGAACTGTATGTGACTAAGCCTCCAAACACTATGCATATTAGTCAAGGATCAGTAAATACTGACTTCATCGTTTATAAACCTTTTTTTTCTGACTTGAATAATCAGTAATAACACATTTAAGGACACACTAAGAAATGTGTTACTCATCATTCATAATCATATAAGAAAAGGATTAGTAAATGTTTTACTCATCATTAATAAGCATATCAGTAAAGGATTAGTAAATACTGAATTCATCATTTATAAAGCATTTTTCTGATAAGAACAATCAGTAATAATTCATTTATAGACACACTCTAAATGTTTTTGAATGGAAGTTTTGCTACAAGATTTGCTACTAGTCATAAGGTTTTGAGAAAAGCCCCACGAATCACATACAGTCAGCAAGTCCTCAAATTTCCCCTGCATTGACACAAAATCTCTGATCAGAGCGAAGGATTCAAACAAAATTCAATCATTTTCTGCCTGGTAGATCTGATTTTTTATCTACAAAAAGGTGCTGTCACTTAGCTAATCAAGCCACACAGGACCAAAACACATAAATACAGTTAATTGCCATCTTTGCAGTGTTAGCTAACTATTTCACAGTGTCACTGTCCCAGCTGCATAGTGTAGCCAGAATTTGACTTCAGTTAGCCCAGAATGAGTTTAGGCGCATGAAGCACAAATATGTGCATGTGTGTATTTTGGGTTAAAAGGGAAATAATCTTCACACAGAATCTCCACCAATAAACACATAGTGTGTGTTTATGTGTTTAACTGCACGCGAAGCGTGCATGTCTTTGTGTGTTTGTATGTTTATAAAGACCATTGGAGCTCACTTTAAACAAGACCCCCACTCATAAAGTACTTGGTGACTGCTTGGTCTGTTAGGGAGGGGAAACACAAACAGGTATATCAAGAGCACAGCTCAAGGTCAGGTGCCAGTTGATGATCATCAGCTAATCAGGCCACACAAGACTTAAACACATGAATGAAGTCTCCTGCCATCTTCAGAACTTTTTCAGCATGTCATCCAGCTGAAATGCTGCTTGAGGCTGGCCTGTATTAAATTGATAAATCCCGGCAGCGGCCCGAGCCCCACTCACGATTCCCGCGGGAATTGTCTAGTTTTTTGGGGCTCGGGCTTTGCAACGAGCCACTCTCCCCATAGCAAAGCTATGGGGAGAGTGGCAAAGCCACGAGCCACATGTATTCTTCCGCGCGTTTATTTGGGGCTCGGGCTTCGAACGAGCCACTCTCCCCATAGCAAAGCTATGTATATACATGTATATATGTGTATATCATGTATATACATGTATTCTTCCGCGCGTTTATTTATTTGGGGCTCAAAGTGACACGACGGCTTCGCCGTCGTGTCACTTACAGAGCTCATTCAAACGTCAAAACGAAGCTGTATGTCTCCTCTGTTCAGGACTGAAAACGGTACGCCCGTAGGGCGTACCGTTTTCAGTCAGCGAGCCCTCAAATCTCCCTTGCGCTAGCCCAAAATGACTTATTAGAGTGGAGTTTCAAATGAGATTTGAAAAAGCAGAGGGTGAGAGCAGGCAGTCACCACTCGAAAAATTCCCCCAACAACTTGCGATAACGGCAAAACGGTACATCTGACCTGAATAATTTTTTCAGAAAAATGGATCTGAGACTCTTGTGCCTCATATAAAAGAAAAAGTGAAGCCCTAACTCATTCTGAATTTAAATGAGAACCAGCTGTTTGGTCCAAAGTCGGGCTACTTCTCCCATTGAGGTCCATTCAACCTCCACATCTCTTGCCCAATCTGGACACGCTGTTTGTAAATCGCAATAACTCTGTCATTTCTCACACTATCTTCATAAAAATTACATATTCACGATCCCAAGACTTGCCCGACGCTCACGATATGCTCAGAAATCCCATATCATCTACGGTTTTTGAAATATAAGCAGCTGTTCGACACTGTCAGAAGTCATCAAATTTCAGTCATTTTAGACAGCCAAACTGTTGCATCTCCTCGCAGCTGTCCCTGTTACCATGACAACGGAGCCTTAATGATCACTTGGCCTGCTGCCAGGTGCTTCCAGGGGCTCAGCTTATCAGGCCACACAGGACAAAGTCATTTACAGAACTGTATGTGACTTGCCCTGTAAAATGTAAGCCCGCAGGGCTTACATTTTACAGGGCAAGTAAGCCTCCAAAAACTATGCAAATTAGTCAAGGATTAGTAAATACTGAATTCATCATTTATAAACCTTTTTCTGACATGAATAATCAGTAATAACACATTTAAAGACAAACTTAAAAATGTTTCACTCATCATTGATAAGCTTATTAGTAAGGGACTAGTAAATAATTTACTCACCATTAATAATCATATTAGTTTAGGATTAGTATGTTTTCTCATCATTAATAAGCATATTATAAAATGATTTGTTTATGTTTGACTCATCATAAATAAACATTTTAGTGAAGGATTAGTAAATAACAAATTCATCATTAATAAAGCATTTTTCTGACATGAATAATCAGTAATAACTCATTTGTAGACACTTATAAAGGTGTTACTCATCATTAATCAGCATATGAGTAAAGGATTAGTAAATGTTTAAGTCATCATTAATAATCATATTAGTTAAGCATTAGTATATGTTTTACTCTTCACTAATAAGCATATTAGTAAGGGACCAGTAAATGTTTTACTCAGCATTAATTAGCATATATGTGAAGTATTAGTAAATACTGAATTCATCATTAATAGAGAATTTCTGACATGAATAATCAGTAATAACTCATATTAGGAAAGGATTGGTAAATGTTTTAAGTATCATTAACAAGCATATAAGTAAAGGATTAGTGAATACTGAAATCATCATTTATAAAGCCTTTCTCTGGTGTGAATAATCAGTAATAACACATTTATAGACACACTTCTAAATGTTATAGCTATCATTAATGAGCGTTTTAGTAAAGGATCAGTACAAACTATTTACTTCACCCAGAAATGTGATGTGAGGATGTGTTTGGTGACGTCACATCTGGTTTCATAATATTTTGGTTTGGTTTGGTTATATTTGACCTTTGTAAGTCCAGAAACGTGATATTAGGAGGTGTTTGATGACATCAGTGAGCTTCTTTGGCCTTCTGTCTGTGTAACAGACACAGGGAGATAATGGTGGGACAGCGAAGCACGCATGTGTGTTTCTGCCTGATATGTTTAACCCTTACACCTGTAATGTTACATCAAATCATAAGGAGGGCCATCATCCTTGCATATATCAAGAGGAGACCTGAAAATCAGATGCCAGGTGATGGGCATCTGCCAATCAGGCCATACATTCATCATAGACCAATCCATATCAAGCAACACTGCTACATATGATGTAACTGTTGTTAGCTACTAGGGATAACAGCTAACAGCCATTAACTGTTGTTTATTAGCTGCAACAGCTGTTGTAGCTAATAAACAACAGCTAATGGCCGTTAGCTGTTGCAGCTAATAGCTGTTAGCTTTAACTACCCAAAGACAATTGTTTCTCTTGTCTAACTCATCACAGACAAATCTATTTCAAGCAGAACTTCTTACATCAGTATGATGTTCCTTATATAGTTTGTAATGGCTAACAATATTTATACAGCTACCAGATAACCGCTAAAAACCTTTTGACTATCGTTTCATTTTAAATTAAACCACTCAGATATGAAATGTATCACTAATATGTGACATGAACCTTGTCAGAAGTAATTTCTAAGAATTAAACTTCTGAGGAGAGCACATGTCACCAAATATCCCTGAGTAACCATCATGACCACAGGCTAACATGCATTAGCTGCTATTATTTTCAAACATGCAGTCACCTCCTGTTGTCGTCACATCCGCCAGTCTTCTGTGTTTGGTCCATAAAGCATTTAGCCAAGTGAAGCCGTTGGGCAATTAAGGCTGGCAGGATGGATATACGTGATTTCAGAACCTGGCAGATCCGTCTGCTTTGCAAGGTTGACGACCATATACACTTTGTGCATGTGCCATGGTATCTAGTTGTATATGTGTGATAGATTGTTTTCTCATCTAGACCAGTATATATGCAAAAGTGTGCGGGTAAGTGCACATGAGAGAGAGAGTGAGAGAAGGGGTCATAAAATCGAAACATCCCATAATGATCTCATTGGCAATGCCTATGAACACCAAAATGAATGGATTAATGACTTACCGATGCCATCTACAAATGTGTATCATATTGTTTGGAATACATTTCACTTCAGTTGACCAAGAATTGACAAATGTTGGTATCATGATTAAGTGTTTCTGCTATTTTTGGCTTCATGACATCTTGGTTGGGCTACATTTGAGGTAAGTTTCCCCAGAAATGGGATGTATTAGGGTGCTGGTTTGGCATAGTGGTTGGCAACCACACAACGGTTGCAGCGGCCCGAGCCCCACTCACGATTCCCGCGGGAATTGTCTAGTTTGGGGCTCGGGCTTTGCAACGAGCCACTCTCCCCATAGCAAAGCTATGGAGAGAGTGGCTCGTGGCGAAGCCACAAGCCACATGTATTCTTCCGTTCGTTTATTTTGGGGCTCGGGCTTTGCAACGAGCCACTCTCCCCATAGCAAAGCTATGGAGAGATGTATTCTTCCGTTGGTTTATTTTGGGGCTCGGGCTTTGCAACGAGCCACTCTCCCCATAGCAAAGCTATGGAGAGTAGGGCTTTGAAACCCCCACAAATTATATATCAAAACGTGCGGCTCGGTCCCGATCGGTGTGCTATGACTTTTATAAGAATTTCGCGAAAAAATAGCCGAGTTATTCGCGAAAAACTGCGAAAAATGGTCCCATTGAAATGAATGGGATTTCTCCTCGAAAACAACAAAAAAAAACTGTTTTTCTAAGCACGACGGCGAAGCCGTCGTGTGACCTACAGTGCTCATTCAAACGTCAAAACGCAGCCGTATGTCTCCTCTGTTCAAGACTGAAAACGGTACGCCCCACGGGCGTACCGTTTTCAGTCAGCGAGCCCTCAAATCTACCTTGCGTCGGCCTAAAATCTCAGATCAGAGTGAAGATTTTGAAATACCAGAGTGTGAGAGCAGGCAGTCACCACTCGAAAAAATCCACGAACAACTTGCGATAACGGCAAAACGGTACATCGGACCTGAATAATTTTTTCAGAAAAACGGATCTGAGACTCTTGTGCCTCATATAAAAGAAAAAGGGAAGCCCTAACTCATTCTTAAATTAAATGAGAGACATCTGGTCGGTAGAAAGTCCATTATTCGCTCTCATCTACTTCCATTATAACTTGACATGTAGTCCTCATGAGGGACAAGTTGTTTGTAAATCGCGATAACTCTGTCATTTCTCACACTATCTTCATAAAAATTACATCTTCACGATCCCAAGACTTGCCCGACACTCACGATATGCTCAGAAATCCCATATCATCTACGGTTTTTGAAATATAAGGAGCTGTTCGACACTGTCAAAAATCATCAATCTCTGACAGAAGACTTAGTGAAAGTCTCTCAGTCAGGCCGCAGCTGCACCTGTAACCATGACAACGGAGCCTTAATCATTACTTGGCCAGCTGCTGCTGCTGTTTGATCTTTGTGGTCTGTATGTGTGTGAGTGTGTGTTTGTTCTTATGACATTACGAGGACCTAGACTTTAAACAGCACCGAAATTGGGGGACCCATAGTATTAATGGGGACAGTTACTATAAATGCATAGTATGTGTCCCTAAATACAAACTTGTGTCCGAAGGACACATGTTTGTGAGTGTTTGTGTGTGAATTTGACACTGAAGCCTTAACAACATGCCCACTTTTAAAGTGCTTGCGGACATTAATCTCTGTAGTCTGAATGTGTGAGAGTGTGCTTGTACTTATGATATTAAGAGGACCTTGACTTTACACAACGCCAGTATTTGGGGACACATAGTATTACTGGGGACACATACTAAAGCTAGCCAACTTATAAAGTGTTTGTGGAGATTAGTCTCTGTGGTCTGTGTGTGTGTATGTTTGTGTTTGTACTTATGACATTATGGGGACCTACACCGAAATTGGGGGACACAATGTTAATGGGGACACTTAATATAAATGTATAGTATGTGTTACTAAATAAAACTGTGCGCGAAGCGCACATGCTTTTGAGTGTGTGTGCCCGTGAATTAATGACATGGAAGCCTTGACAGCTAAACACCTATAAAGTGTTTATGAACATTAGGCTGGGAATCCACACTAGATATATCAAGAACACAGCTCAAGGTCAGGTGACAGGTGATGATGATCAGTTTATCAGGCCACACATGACTTAAACACATGAATAAAGTCTCGTGCCATCCAGAACTAAATCCAGAAGGCGAGCCCCGGCAAGCATTAAATGTTTGTCTATTCATTAATAGAACTGCAGCTTCTGAGTAACTCTCTCCATATTCAGCTCCCACTGGTTTCTTTAGCTCTGAGCATGTGTTCTTCCAGCGTTTATTTGGGGCTTTATTTATGTAGCTCTAGTCCTAGGGCTTTGAGAAAACCCCACAAATTATGTATCAAAACGTGCGGCTCGGTCCAGATCGGTGTGCTATGACTTTTATAAGAATTTCGCGAAAAAATGGCCGAGTTATTCGCGAAAAACTGCGAAAAAAGTCCCATTGAAAATGAATAGGATTACTCCTCGAACACACTAAAAAAACACTGTTTTTTCTAAGCACGACGGCCGAATGACGTGTCACTTACAGAGCTCATTCAACGTCAAAACGAAGCTCTATGTCTCCTCTGTTCAGGACTGAAAGCGGTCGCCCTACGGCGTACCGTTTCAATCAGCGAAGTCCTCAAATCTCCCTTGCGGCCCAAAATCTCAGATCAGAGTGAAGATTTTGAAATAACAGAGTGTGAGAGCAAGCAGTCATCACTCGAAAAAATCCCCAAACAACTTGCGATAACGGCAAAACGGTACATCGAACCTGAATAATTTTTTCAGAAAAACAGATCTGAGACTCTTGTGCCTCATATCAAAGAAAAAGGGAAGCCTTAACTCATCTTGTTTTTAAATGAGACGCAGCTGTTCGGTCCAAAGTCCATTCCTCGCTCTCATCTACTTCCATTATAAATTGACATGTAGTCCTCATGAGGGACAAGTTGTTTGTAAATCGCGATAACTCTGTCATTTCTCACACTATCTTCATCAAAATTACATAATCATGATCCCAAGACTCTCCCGACGCTTATGATATCCTTAAATTAAAAATAGGTCCAATGGTGACGAAGATACAAGCCGCTGTTTGACACTGTCAGAAGTCATCATATTGTGATCACTTTAGACAGCCAAAGTGTTTGCCTCAGGCAGCACCTGCACCTGTAACCATGACAACGGAGCCTTAATGATCACTTGGCCAACTGCCAGGTCCTTCTAGGGGCTCAGTTAATCAGGCCACACAGGACCAACTAGAAAACAAAATTGATTCGCCATACATTCACCTAGAGGAATCATTCAAGTTTTAAAACGCAGCTGTATGTCTCCTCTCCTCAGAACTAAAAAACGTAAGCCCATAGGGCTTACGTTTTTCAGTCACCAAGCCTCCAAAAACTGCTGTGTCGATCAAAAATCCACAGATTTTCAGTGAGATCCTTATCTGATCATCAGATCTTGAGTGAGAGAGCAGGCAGTCACCACTTAAAAAATCCACGAACAACTTGCCATAACGGGAAAACGGTACATCAGACCAGAATAATTTTTTCAGAAAAACGGATCTGCGAGTCTTGGGCCTCATTTAAAGCAAAATGTGAAGCCCTAACTTATTGTTAAAATAAATGAGAGCCAGGTGATCCAAAGACTTGCCCGACGCTCACAAGGTGCTCATAAATCCCATATCTTCAACAATTTTTGAAATATCAGCCAAAGTTCGACACCATTGAAGAACCAAGAAAAAGCATTACAGACAGTCATTGTAATTGAAGCCCCTGTGTAACTGATAACAATCTCTCTCTCCTATTGAAGTTCATACATTAATCTGCTGTTTGATCTCTGTGGTCTGTGTGTGTGTGTGAGTGTGTGTTTGTTCTTATGACATTACAGGGACCTAGACTTTAAACAGCACCGAAATTGGGGGACCCATTGTATTAATGAGGACACTTACTATAAATGTATCGTATGTGTCCCTAAATACAAACTTGTGTCCGAAGGACACATGTTTTTGAGTGTTTGTGTGTGAATTTGACACTGAAGCCTTAACAACATGCCCACTTTTTAAATGTTTGTTGACATTAGTCTCTTTAGTCTGTGTGTGTGAGATTGTGCTTGTATTGATGATATTAAGAGGACCTTGACTTTACACAACGCCAGTATTTGGGGACACATAGTATCAATGGGTACACAAAATAAATATATGTTATGTCCCCCCTAAATGATCCAGTGCTCAAAGCGCACATGTTTATTAGTGTCTATTTGTGTGAATGAAAGACATTGAAGCCTTTACAGCTAGCCAACTTATTTAGCGTTTGTGGACATTAGTCTCTGTGGTCTGTGTGTGTGTGTTTTTGTACTTATGACATCACAGGGACCCACACTGAAGTTGGGGGACACATAATATTAACCCCACTAGGTATATCAAGAACACAGCTCAAGGTCAGGTGCCAGGTGAAGGTGATCATTTTATAAAGCCACACATGACTTAAACACATGAATAAAGTCTCGTGCCATCCAGAACTAAATCCCGGCAGCGGCCCGAGCCCCACTCACGATTCCCGCGGGAATTGTCTAGTTTGGGGCTCGGGCTTTGCAACGAGCCACTCTCCCCATAGCAAAGCTATGGAGAGAGTGGCTCGTGGCGAAGCCACGAGCCACATATGCTCTTCCGTTCGTTTATTTATTTATTTTTTCTTCATATTCCGCCTGATTTTTGATTTGCATCTAGTCCTAGGGCTTTGAGAAAACCCCCACAAATTATATATCAAAACGTGCGGCTCGGTCCCGATCGATTGTGCTATGACTTTTATAAGAATTTCGCGAAAAAATGGCCGAGTTATTCGCGAAAAACTGCGAAAAAAGTCCCATTGAAAATGAATGGGATTTCTCCCAAACACACCAAAAAATCACTGTTTTTCTAAGCACGACGGCGAAGCCGTCGTGTCACTTACAGAGCTCATTCAAACGTCAAAACGAAGCTGTATGTCTCCTCTCTTCAGGACTGAAAACGGTACCAGTCAGCGAGCCCTCAAATCTCCCTTGCGCTAGCCCAAAATGACTTATTAGAGTGGAGTTTCAAATGTGATTTGAAATAACAGAGGGTGTGAGCAGGCAGTCACCACTCGAAAAAGTCCCCGAACAACTTGCGATAACGGCAAAACGGTACATCGGACCTGTATAATTTTTTCAGAAAAATGGATCTGAGACTCTTGTGCCTCATATAAAAGAAAAAGTGAAGCCCTAACTCATTCTTAAATTAAATGAGAGACATCTGTTCGGTAGAAAGTCCATTTCTCGCTCTCATCTACTTCCATTATAACTTGACATGTAGTCCTCATGAGTGACAGGTAGTTTGTAAATCGCGATAACTCTGTCATTTCTCACACTATCTTCATTAAAATTACATATTCACGATCCCAAGACTTGCCCGACGCTCACGATATGCTCAGAAATCCCATATCATCTACGGTTTTTGAAATATAAGCAGCTGTTCGACACTGTCAGAAGTCATCATATTGCGATGATTTAAGACAGGCAAAGTGTTGCATCTCCTCGCAGCTGTCCCTGTTACCATGACAACGGAGCCTTAATCATCACTTGGCCTGCTGCCAGGTGCTTCCAGGAGATCAGCTTATCAAGCCACACAGGACCAAGTCATTTACAGAACTGTATGTGACTTGCCCTGTAAAATGTAGGCCGCAGGGCTTACATTTTACAGGGCAATTAAGCCTCCAAAAACTATGCATATTAGTCAAGCAATAGTAAATACTGAATTAATCATTTATAAACCTTTTTCTGACATGAATAATCAGTAATAACACATTTAAGGACACACTAAAAAATGTTTCACTCATCATTGATAAGCTTATTAGTAAGGGACTAGTAAATAATTTACTCACCATTAATAGTCATATTAGTTTAGGATTAGTATGTTTTTCTCATCATTAATAAGCATATTATGAAATGATTTGTTATGTTTGACTCATGATAAATAAGCATATTAGTGAAGGATTAGTAAATAACAAATTCATCATTAATAAAGCATTTTTCTGACATGAATAATCAGTAATAACTAAGTTGTAGACACATTTATAAAGTTGTTACTCATCATTTATCAGCATATTAGGAGAGGATTGGTAAATGTTTTATGTATCAATAACAAGCATATAAGTAAAGGATTAGTGAATACTGAAATCATCATTTATAAAGCCTTTCTCTGGTGTGAATAATCAGTAATAACATATTTATAGACACACTTTTAAATGTTATACTCATCATTTAGAAGCATATTAGTAAAAGATGAGTAAATGTTTTACCCATCATTAATAAGGATATTAGCAATGGATTAGTAAATACTGATTTCATCATTTGTAAAGCATTTTTCTGACCTGACTTATGAGTAATAACACATTTATAGACACACTTTTAAATGTTATAGTTATCATTAATAAGCGTTTTAGTAAAGGATCAGTACAAAATATTTACTTCACCCAGAAATGTGATGTGAGGATGTGTTTGGTGACGTCACATCTGGTTTCATAATATTTTGGTTTGGTTTGCTTATATTTGACCTTCAAGTCCAGAAACGTGATATTAGGAGGTGTTTGATGACATCAGTGAGCTTCTTTGGCCTTCTGTCTGTGTAACAGACACAGGAGATGGTGGGACAGCGCTTGCCGCGTGTGTGTGTGCCTGATATGTTTAACCCTTACACCTGTAATGTTACATCAAATCATAAGGAGGGCCATCATCCTTGCATATATCAAGAGGAGACCTGAAAATCAGATGCCAGGTGATGGGCATCTGCCAATCAGGCCATACATTCATCATAGACCAATCCATATCAAGCAACACTGCTACATATGATGTGACTGTTGTTAGTTACTAGGGATAACAGCTAACAGCCATTAACTGTTAACTGTTGTTTATTAGCTGCAACAGCTGTTGTAGCTAATAAACAACAGGTAATGGCCGTTAACTGTTGCAGCTAATAGCTGTTAGCTTTAACTACCCAAAGACAATTGTTTCTCTTGTCTACCATAAGTTCTTATTTTCAGTTTGAATATCTAAGATTATACTTCTAGAAAATGATCACCACAACCATTCAGACATGAGGACCCTCCAGAAATGAGATGTAGCATCTCAAGAGGCTAACCTCTAATAAATCAGGCAGGCCGATGAGACATGGACCTGTCCCTAACTTTAGTTCTTACTTCGTCCACTTGTCTCCTCTTACTTCCTTCCTTTGCCCTCACACCCAACACAGCATCGTGTGGATTTGCTGTTCATCATGAGACTGGGATCCACATTCAAGATTTCCTGCTGCTTAACAGAAGGTTTTTTCTTGCCGCCATGATGGAGGGATCCATGATTGGCTATATGGATTCATGTTGGGTGTTGGATGTATATATTTGTATATATATGTATATGTGTATTCTATATGTATATATGTATCTATGCATATATGTGTATCCATAAAATGAAGAGCTTTATGCTCTATTGTAAAGTGTCTTGTGATAACACTTGTTATGAATTGGCGCTATACAAATAAAGATTGATTGATTGATTGATTGTCTAACTCATCACAGACAAATCTATTTCAAGCAGAACTTCTTACGTCAGTATGATGTTCCTTATATAGTTTGTAATGGCTAACAATATTTATACAGCTAACAGATAAGGGCTAAAAACCTTATGACTATCGTTTCATTTTAAATTAAACCACTCAGATATGTATCACTAATATGTGACATGAACCTTGTCAGAAGTAATTTCTAAGAAGTAAACTTCTGAGGAGAGCACATGTCACCAAATATCCCTGAGTAACCATCATGACCACAGGCTAACATACATTAGCTGCTATTATTTTCAAACATGCAGTCACCTCCTGTTGTCATCACATCCGCCAGTCTTCTGTGTTTGGTCCATAGAGCATTTAGCCAAGTGAAGCCGTTGGGTCAATTAAGGCTGGCAGGATGGATATACGAGATTTCAGAACCTGGCAGATCCGTCTGCTTTGCAAGGTTGACTACCACATACACTTTCTGCATGTGCCATGGTATATAGTTGTATTTGTGTGATATATTGTTTTCTCATCTAGACCAGTATATATGCGAAAGTGTGCGCGTAAGCACACATGAGAGAGAGAGTGAGAGAAGGGGTCATAAAATCAAAACATCCCATAATGAGCTCATTGGCAATGCCTATGAACACCAAAATGAATGGATTAATGACACCATCTACAAATGTGTATCATATTGTTTGGAATACATTTCACTTCAGTTGACCAAGAACTGACAAATTTTGGTATCATGATTAAGTGTTTCTGCTATTTTTGGCTTCATGACATCTTGGTTGGGCTACATTTGAGCTAAATTTCCCCAGAAATGGGATGTATTAGGGTGCTGGTTTGGCATAGTGGTTGGCAACCACACAACGGTTGCAGCGGCCCGAGCCCCACTCACGATTCCGGCGGGAATTGTCTAGTTTGGGGCTCGGCTTTAACGAACCACTCTCCCCATAGCAAAGCTATGGAGAGAGTGGCTCGTGGCGAAGCCACGAGCCACATGTATTCTTCCGCGCGTTTATTTCATTTTCATCTTCCGGACAAAATTTTGATTCGCATCTAGTCCTAGGGCTTTGAGAAAACCCCAACAAATTATATATCAAAACGTGCGGCTCGGTCCCGATCGGTGTGCTATGACTTTTATAAGAATTTCGCGAAAATATGACCGAGTTATTCGCGAAAAACTGCGAAAAAAGTCCCATTGAAAATGAATAGGATTACTCCTCGAACACACCAAAAAACCACTGTTATTCTAAGCACGACGGCGAAGCCGTCGTGTCACTTACAGAGCTCATTCAAACGTCAAAACGAACCTGTATGTCTCCTCTGTTCAGGACTGAAAACGGTACGCCCGTAGGGCGTACCGTTTTCAGTCAGCGAGCCCTCAAATCTCCCTTGCGCTAGCCCAAAATGACTTATTAGAGTGGAGTTTCAAATGAGATTTGAAAAAGCAGAGGGTGAGAGCAGGCAGTCACCACTCGAAAAAATCCCAGAACAACTTGCAATAACGGCAAAACGGTACATCGGACCTGAATAATTTTTTCACAAAAACGGATCCGAGACTCTTGTGTCTCATATAAAAGAAAAAGTGAAGCCCTAACTCATTCTTAAATTAAATGAGAGACATCCGTTCGGTCGAAAGTCCATTACTCGCTCTAATCTACTTCCATTATAACTTGACATGTAGACCTCATGAGGGACAAGTTGTTTGTAAATCGCGATAACTCTGTCATTTCTCAGACTATCTTCATAAAAATTACATATTCACGATCCCAAGACTCTCCCGACGCTTACGATGTCCTGAACTTAAAAATAGGTCCAATGGTGACAAAGATACAGGCCGCTGTTTGACACCATCAGAAGTCATCAAATTTCAGTCATTTTAGACAGCCAAACTGTTGCATCTCCTCGCAGCTGTCCCTGTAACCATGACAACGGAGCCTTGATGATCACTTGGCCTGCTGCCAGGTGCTTCCAGGGGCTCAGCTAATCCAGCCACACAGGACCAAGTCATATACAGAACTGTATGTGACTTGCCCTGTAAACTGTACCCCAGGGGAAGCAGTTTTCAAGTAACAATCAAAGACTATGCATATTAGTCAAGGATTAGTAAATACTGAATTCATCATTTATAAACCTTTTTTCTGACATGAATAATTAGTAATAACACATTTAAGGACACACCAAGAAATGTGTTACTCATCATTAATAATCATATAAGAAAAGGATTAGTAAATGTTTTTCTAATCATAAATAGGCATATAAGAAAAGGATTAGTAAATGTTTTACTCATTATTTATAAGCATATTAGTGAAGGATCTGTAAATATAACACTCACCATTAATAATCATATTACCGGTAGTTAAAGATTATTAAAAGTGTTACTCATCGTTAATAAGCATATTAGAAAAGGATTAGTTAATGTTTTACTCATAAATAAGTATATTGGTGAAGGATTAGTAAACAACAAATTCGTCATTAATAAAACATTTTTCTGACATGAATAATCAGTAATAACTCATTAATAGACACACTTATAAAAGTGTTACTCATCATTAATCAGCTTATGAGTAAAGGATAAGTAAATGTTTTACTCATCATAAATAAGCATATTAGTAAAGGATTACTAAGTGTTTTACTCATCATTAAAAAGCGTATTAGTAAAGGATCAGTAAAAACTGAATTAATCTTTTTTAAACTGTAAGCCCATAGTCAATTGCCATCTTTACAGTGTTACCTAACTATTTCACAGTGTCACAGTCCCAGCTGCATAGTGTAGCCAGAATTTGACTTCAGTTAGCCCAGAATGAGGTTAGTCGCATGAAGCACAAATATGTGCATGTGTGTATTTTGGGTTAAAAGGGAATAATCTTCACACGGAATCTCCACAAATAAACACATAGTGTGTGTTCATGTATTTAACTGCACGCGAAGCGTGCATGTCATTGTGTGTTTGTATGTTTATAAAGACCATTGGAGCTTTGTTTAAATAAGACCCCCACTCATACACTGCTTGGTGACATCAGTCAGTTAGGGAGGGCAAACACCCACAGGTATATCTCGAACACAGCTCAAGGTCAGGTGCCAGATGATGATCATGAGCTAATCAGGCCACACATGACTGTGACACCTGAATAAAGTCTCCTGCCATCTCCAGAACTATTCCAGCATGTCATCCAGCTGAAATGCTGCTTGAGGCTGGCCTGTATTTAACTGATAAATCCCGGCAGCGGCCCGAGCCCCACTCACGATTCCCGCGGGAATTGTCTAGTTTATTTATTTTTTTTATTTTTCATCTTCCGGACAGAATTTCGATTCGCATCTAGTCCTAGGGCTTTGAGAAAACCCCAACAAATTATATATCAAAACGTGCGGCTCGATCCCGATCGGTGTGCTATGACTTTTATAAGAATTTCGCGAAAAAATGGCCAAGTTATTCGCGAAAAACTGCGAAAAAAGTCCCATTGAAAATGAATAGGATTTCTCCAGAACACACCAAAGAATCACTGTTTTTCTAAGCACGACGGCGAAGCCGTCGTGTCACTTACAGAGCTCATTCAAACGTCAAAACGCAGCTCTATGTCTCCTCTCTTCAGGACTGAAAACGGTACGCCCTACGGGCTTACGCTTTTCAGTCAGCTAGCCCTCAAATCTCCCTTGCGTCGGCCAAAAATCACTTTTTAGAGTGAAGTTTCAAATGAGATTTGAAAAAGCAGAGGGTGAGAGCAGGCAGTCACCACTCGAAAAAATTCCCGAACAACTTGCGATAACGGCAAAACGGTACATCGGACCTGAATAATTTTTTCAGAAAAACGGATCTGAGACTCTTGTGCCTCATATAAAAGAAAAAGTGAAGCCCTAACTCATCCTCAAATTAAATGAGAGACATCTGTTTGGTAGAAAGTCCATTACTCGCTCTCATCTACTTCCATTATAACTTGACATGTAGTCCTCATGAGTGACAGGTAGTTTGTAAATCGTGATAACTCTGTCATTTCTCACACTATCTTCATAAAAATTACATCTTCACGATCCCAAGACTCTCCCGACGCTTACGATGTCCTCAACATAAAAATAGGTCCAATGGTGACAAAGATACAGGCCGCTGTTTGACACTGTCAGAAGTCATCAAATTTCAGTCATTTTAGACAGCCAAAGTGTTTGCCTCAGGCCGCACCTGCACCTGTAACCATGACAACGGAGCCTTGATGATCACTTGGCCAACTGCCAGGTCCTTCTAGGGACTCAGCTAATTAAGCCACACAGGACCAACTAGAAAACAAAATTGATTCGCCATACATTCACCTAGAGGAATCATTCAAGTTTTAAAACGCAGCTGTATGTCTCCTCTCTTCAGAACTGAAAAACGTAAGCCCATAGGGCTTACGTTTTTCAGTCACCAAGCCTCCAAAAACTGCTGTGTCGATCAAAAATCCACAGATTTTCAGTGAGATCCTTATCTGATCATCAGATCTTGAGTGAGAGAGCAGGCAGTCACCACTTAAAAAATCCCCGAACAACTTGTCGTAACGGGAAAATGGTACATCAGACCAGAATAATTTTTTCAGAAAAACGGATCTGAGACTCTTGGGCCTCATTTAAAGCAAAATCTGAAGCCCTAATTTGTTGTTTAAATAAATGAGAGCCAGCTGTTTGGTCTAAAGTACAGCAATTTCTACCATAGAGGTCCATTCAATGCTGAGAACTCGTGGATATTTTGGACAGGCTGTTTGTAAATCGCGATAACTCTGTCATTTCTCACACTATCTTCATAAAAATTATATGTTCATGATCCCAAGACTTGCCCGACGCTCACAATGTGCTCATAAATCCCATATCTTCAACAATTTTTGAAATATCAGCCGATGTTCGACACCATTGAAGAACCAAGAAAAAGCATTACAGACAGTCATTGTAATTGAAACCCCTCTGTAACTGATAACAATCTATCTCTCCTTTTGAAGTTGATACATTAATCTGCTGTTTGATCTCTGTGGTCTGTGTGTGTGTGAATGTGTGTTTGTTCTTATGACATTACAGGGACCTAGATTTTTAACAGCACCGAAAGTGGGGGGCCCATTGTATTAATGAGGACACTTACTATAAATGTATAGTATGTGTCCCTAAATACAAACTTGGGTCCGAAGGACACATGTTTGTGAGTGTTTGTTTGTGAATTTGACACTGAAGCCTTAACAACATGCCCACTTTTAAAGTGTTTGTGGACATTAGTCTCTTTAGTCTGTGTGTGTGAGAGTGTGCTTGTACTTATGATATTAAGAGGACCTTGACTTTACACAACGCCAGCATTTGGGGACACATAGTATCAATGGGGACACATACTATAGCTGGCCAACTGATAAAGTGTTTGTGGACATTAGCCTCTGTAGTCTGTGTGTGTGATTGTGCTTGTACATATGACATTATGGGGACCTACACCGAAATCTGGGGACACAATATTAATGGGGACACTTAAATGGATAGTATGTGTTACCAAATAAAACTGTGCGCGAAGCGCACATGCTTTTGAGTGTGTTTGCCCGTGAATTAATGACATGGAAGCCTTGACAGCTAAACACCTATAAAGTGTTTATGAACATTAGGCTGGGAAACCACACTCGGTATATCAAAAACAGCTCAAGGTCAGGTGACAGGTGATGATGATCAGTTTATCAGGCCACACATGACTTAAACACATGAATAAAGTCTCGTGCCATCCAGAAACAAATCCCGGCAGCGGCCCGAGCCCCACTCACGATTCCCGTGGGAATTGTCTAGTTTCAGATACTCTTTCAATTTCTATATCATTTGTTACAAGCTTTTTGGTTGAACAAATGGGATGATTCCCTGTAGTAAGCTCTTTTGCTGTTTCTTATAATTTGTGTCAGTTTATTTTTATATGTCTTATATTTCAATTCTGCTTCGCTTGTTCTCTGCTTTAAAAAAACCTTGTATAATACATTTTTTTTCTTACATGAATTTAATATTCCCTTTGTAAGCCAAGGTTTTTCAACAGTTTTCTGGCTAACTGTTTTCTTTACCAGAGGACAGTGTTTATCATAAAGGGAAGTTATTTTGGACAAAAACATATCATATGCTTCATCAACATCTTCTACGTAGACTTCACTCCAATCGTGGCTCATTAGACCTAATTTAAATGAATTAATTGCATATTCAGTTTTGTGTCTAATAATTTTGTAATCTGTAGCCTGTATCTTGTCACTACTACAGCTCTGTATAATTACAAAGACTGACAGATGATCAGTTGTGTCATTTATAATCAATCCACTATTTACTGTCTTATTAATTACATTTGTAAAAATGTTGTCTATTACTGTGGCACTATGTGTTGTAATTCTAGATGGACGTGTTATAGAGGGATATAGACCTAGACTGTACATTGAACCATGCTCTAACTGCAGAGAAATCTGCAAAACTTGATGCTGCTTAAAGCTATGGTCTACGATTTTGAAGCTTGGTACATCTTAATAACATCGTTTGTAAGGCCATTATGGTTCTATGGTCCGATCTATGCAATATAGAGACCAAAAAGAATGAAAAAAATCCATGAGCCCTGCGGCGTTACGGATTGGTCCGTGAGTCCATCCAATCCCCTGTCTCCCCTGCTCCGCACCGTCTCGCCTCCTCCCCACTACGTCCCTCATGTGATCAGCTAGCTGCACAGCGTCATGGAGCTGGAGTTCGGCATGGTCTTCGGGACATTATCTTCAATGTAGCGCACATTGGCATACATTTTCAAACCTGAAAGACATATAATAGATCAGTACTGTTTCTGCCACATCAAAATTACCATGGGAGACAGGAAAAGAAAAATAACAATGAAGAGAGAGACAAAGAAACACAGACAGAGAGGGTGGAGGAGGCAGACCATTAACAAGTTTATAACCAGTTATGTTTTTGGGATACAGAATTTTAGGTCTTCATTTATTGTTAGCCATAATTATTACTGTTAAAATAAATGTAATAAATAAAGACATGGTATTTCCATGGTATGTTAATACACCTGTACATTGGAAATAATAGGAGTGATAGGTTGGCTACAGTATAATAATAGACACTTTTATTATTAATCCCTTGCGGGAAATTCAATTAGTATAAGTAATAATTACGTTACTGCAACTGCATACATCTTGACAGCTCTACTCAGCTCCCACATGCTTTATGTGGGAGCTCCCACATGTGTTCTCAATTATTTCCTGCCGAACCCCCCCCCCCCCCCAAGAAAACATTTTTTCCCCCCTCCAACTCTGACCCAACTATATATAGTACCATTTGTCTAAAATTTTTTTATAAGTATACTTCTGCATAACATAGTATCCTTATTAACATTAAATAATACTAAAAAGAAAAGGAAAGAAATATAGATCAACTTACTACATAGAATGACTTTATTAGAATTGTTTTTCGGGTCTGCAACAGAAAAATATGAAAGTGCATCATTCGCCTGAAACTGAATAAAAATAAATGAATTGTAATTTAAATTATAAACATGTTTTGACTAAACTAAACGAAAGTCTCCTGAAAACCAAGAGGACAAAACAGGGGCAAGGCACAGACATAGATTTAGAAGAATAGTTTTTTCTGAATATGGCAGTTTGCTCGTTTGTTTGGTCAGCTCTACATGACATTAAAAAAACAGTCATAAATGCAAAACACATCAGCCTTTAGGGATACCATCTTGGTGTACTGTACTTTTATGTCCCGATGTTAATATCAAACCTTGAGAGAAAATATGACGAAATGGATGTTGCGCTTGGCTTCACTCTGACCACGGTGGGAGGTGAGAAAAGACTGGTGTGTTTACTATGTCTAAAAATGTAGCAGCGGACGGCATGAAGCCAAATAAAATAAGGCGGCTCTTACAGACGTTATACCCCAATCGCGCTGATAAGCTACTGGATTTTTTTTCAGCGAAAACGTGCCGACTAATGCTTAACTGTAGCAATAGTGTCTTTACTGAGTAAACACAGCGGTCTTTCCTCATCCCCCACCGTAGTCACAGTGAAGCCAAGCGCTACGAACGCTTCGTCATATTTCCTCTACTTGGCTCTCGGGAGACTTTCGTCTGTATCATTATCTCCACCTCTCACTGCCTTTTTTCACTCCTGTAACATCTTTTACCATGCTGCTGTCTCGAGAAGGATTGTTTACTGCTCTTCGTATTTCCTGCTATGTGTGTCAGCGCATGCTCGGTGCATACACACTGACTGTGACGGCGACACTGCCCACTACTGAAGCGGATGTACTCTTACACTTTATTCTAGTACGTACGACAAACCATTCTCGCTGTTACATGCCCACACACCCCACCCCCACCCCCCGCGTCGCACCGCGCACTACTTGAGACGGACTGCTTTACACGAAGTTGCTGACTTGTATCATCACAATGGACGTGCCCCGTAATTTTCTTGCTCCTGTAATGGCGAAAGCCATCACAGTGTTAGCACCACAAGCTAACGCTAACTGCGGGAGCTAACACTGACGTTCCTACTCTTCACTGTGAGTGAGAACGAAGTTTTAGCCTGGCGGACAGCCTAGTGGGCTCACGGGCTACTTGTAGGCTGCTCGCTAACACTTACAAAGCTTTTGACTCACATTGAATTGAATATCATAAGATTAATACTTAACACTTACCAGGCTTTCCTTCCGATGGTCGCAGTAAACCGTTGCAGCCGTTGGTTATCAACGTTATCTCGTAGCTCAACCCGGTTGGTCAGAACGTTGCCATGACGACAGCGACTACTGTAACATGATTGGCTGGCGGTGACATTCCAAAAATATTAACAGAAAAAAATAAAATGAAAAATTCACTTCAGACGCACCTCGCCTTAAGAGGAGCAGTAGAAGTATTAACCAAATCAGTCAGTATTTATTTATTTATGGTCATTGTACAGTTAGGGGTTCATTTCAGCTAAGCATATCAGACAAAATCTATGTTCTCCTTTGAAAAATAAACTTGGTGTCTCCATAGTGTACTCCCTTAGTGTCCTAAATTCATCATTTGCCAAGCTTTTCTCTGAAAAAAAAAAAACTTTTAATTTCACTCACCAATGGTTTTGAGGTTGTGTGTTTATGGAATTGTATGAATTCAGAGCTTTGTGATTCTGTGAGATCATGAAGCTTGGTTCTTTTTTCCACATAAATCCAACTGTCACTTAATTTACTACACCATGAAGTGACCACCAGACCACTGTATAGTGATCATTAGAATGGTATAGAAATGCCAGTAAGAACCATTAAGACTTCTGTAGGAACCATTAGACTCCTCTAGAAACTATTAGTCAAAGTCCTGTAGATTTGTATAGGAGATAATAGAATCCCATTAGAAAAACAAACTGAATCATTAGGAAAACACAACTAGCCATTAGAAACCACTAGAAACCACCTGGGATCATTAGAAACCAATAGAATATTCCTAATGTTTTCTCAGACTTTTTTTTTAAGCAGTTTTTAACATTTCCACTCAAAAAACACATAATACCCTCTCAAAAAAGATCATTCATAACACTTTAAGTAGTAATTTCACTGTAGTCAGAGTTAAATTGTGCCCTGTGTTGGTGTTATTTGACAGAGTTGATTGTATCAGTGTTAATTTTACACTCTTGATAAATAACTAACCTCTATCTCCACTTACACACGTCACTCTAAGACACAGATTGCACCATGAGCCAGGTTAGGAGGTCTGACCCTCACGAACAAGAAGTGTAATAATAATTATGTCAGAAGTCTCTGTCAGGAAACATTAATTTCCTCCGCTAAGTCTTTCTGGGAAGCAAAAATCCAAAATATGAATTGGAATTTAGTATGGAATACAAATAAAAAATATTGTGTCTCTAACAAGATAAGAGAAGTATCCCAGTGTTTCCTCTACATTCATTTAGGAGCGGCGGGCCGCCGCTCCTACATCCTACCCGCCGCTCCTGCAATTTTTTTTAAAAACTGTAAATACACCACTGCAGCATCATGTCGCCGCCTTCACATCAGAGTCCTGCATTAAATCGGGTGTCGCGGGTGCTGAGGCAGATAACTATCTTGCCCATAGTTGTGTCGCTATGGTTTGCTTACATTTAATAAAATGCATTTTTCCTCTCCGCTCTGAAAAACGCCTCCTCCCCCGCTCTTCTTGTGCAACACCGATAAGCCACGCGGCAACCAAACCGTCTCTCTGCAGGCGGAGTCCCCCCACATGCAGTCTTTATTGAGGCTGCTGCCAACGCGGGCCGAGACGTAGCGGTGATTCAGCGAACGTCAGAGCAGAGGCCACCTAAAAGTGTCTCACAACACTCCCTGTCATAGAACGAGCCGATAACATCTGACTCATTAATTCTCTTTATTAACAGACTCAAACAGCGTGTCATACAGTTAGCAGTTCTCTCTCTCAGTCTACACTTCCGTAACCCTCAGCCAATCCCCGGGCTCCTCCTTAGCAGCCTTAACATTACAAAGATCGTCTACTCTGAAGATGCTCACTCTGACATACTACTATGACACTCCCTTCCCGAAAAACAATTCAGTAGAAATGCTTCCCCACGTCCAGTTCTTCGATAGTTCGATATGATTTGCTGCTGCCAGGCGACTACAGCCAGAAAGTTCAAAACGCTGGACTCTGAGCTGCAGGCCAAAATCTGTGCGCGTGCTCTTCGGCGGCAACTGCTCCTACCGCGGCCGTCCAAACCGCGTGCTGTCTGCCACCTGTCCCTCATTGAAATGACTGGAAGCGGTGCGTTGTGTGAAGGGGATGATAAAGACACACACACACTCACACGGCGGATGAAGGAGCGACCATAACGGTAAAAAAATATTATTAAAAAAAAACCAATTTAAACAAACATTAATGGATGACCTGAAGCTTACCAAACTATCTCCCCAAGCAAAAATCTCAGCATTTTTAAGCCAATTGTCCTTACTAAGAAGGGAAGCACAGCTAGCAGCAGTGTAGGAAACTTTCAGCATGCAGTTTCTCCTCATTGTCAGTCACTTGCTATAACTTTATGATTCATCTTCTCTCCACCTGCTGAGCTTACATGGTTACATGAAATGTTCCATTCTTCCTGTTTTTTTTAGGTACTTTTTATACTTTATGCGGTTTATTTTAAATTCTTTTGAGAATGTTGTAGTTGTGTGCACACAGTGCTCACTATTTATTCAGATCTAAATGCTCTTTAATTATGATATTATGGAGCATTATTGACAGACACCCCGCAACCCCGAACCCGCCGCCCCAAGGCAATGAACCTAGAGGAAACACTGTATCCTATAAAATTGTGCATAGAATTTATCCAGTTAAAAAAGTACTCTCCAGATTCAGGGATAGCCTGTAGGTGTAATGTGTGAAATGTGTGTATTCTGTAAATCTGAGCCTGAAACTGTGATCCACTTGTTCTTTGAATGTCCTTGTGTAAAGTTGCTTTGGGTAGATGTGGAAGCAGTTAGTAAGCTGGCCTTAGCTGGTGAATTGACAGGAACAGACCTGACCAGCTAAGTCCAGCTCACTAGCTGGACTTAGCTGGTGGACTGACCACCTAAGTCCAGCTAGTAAGCTGGACTTAGGTGGTGAAATGATGGAAACAGACCTGACCAGCTTAGTCCAGCTAGTAGGCTGGACTTAGCTGGTCAGTCCACCAGCTAAGTCCAGCTCACTAGCTGGACTTAGTTGGTCTGTCCAGCAAAGACCAGTTATGTCCAGCTAAGACCAGCTAAGACCAGTTACCAGCTTAAGCTGGATCTAGCTGGAATTTTCAGAAGGGAACAGACAAAGGGTGATGGTGTGGGACAGCGCGCGAGGCGCGCATGTTTGTGTCTGTCTGATATGTTTAACCCTGACACTTGTAATGTTACCTCAAATCATAAGGAGGGCCATCATCCACGCATATATCAAGAGGAGAACTGAAAATCAGATGCCAGGTGATGGGTATCAGCCAATCAGGCCACACACTCATTATAGACCAATCCATATCAAGCAACACTGCTACGTATGATGTAACTGCTGTTAGCTACTAGGGATAGTAGTAGTAGTACAATATGTGCGCATGCGTCAACCACGCAAGCTGCCTGTGGAAGTTGCTCCCAAGTTGTTTTCTGTTTTTCTACTGAAAAGACTACTTTTTACTTCTTTGTTCGTCGTTTCTTTTTTCCTGTCGTACGTGTGAAGTGGTGCTCTCTCACTTCTGAAAAAAGAGAGCAGTGTTTCTTTCTTTCAATAACTTTAATCATGGAATCACTGCTGCACTCTCAGACCGCCGTACCGCTGCAGCCCCGCTTTGTTTACAGCAGGGAACAGCTGATTGCGCTGAAGCCGGCCGGCTCAGCGACCTCAACTCCGGACATACAGCCAGGTATGCTCGCGGAAATAAGGAGGAAAACACACAGGGGGTGTAGAGGAGGAAAAAAGCTACGAGGGAAAGGAGTAGGACCGAGGGAGGCTTTTGAAGAGGAGTTATAAGCCGAATCTCCCTCTCTCATCAAGGGAAATGTGAGGTCCCTGGGGAATAAAATGGAGCGAGCTGACAGCGCTGATCAGGAGTCAGGCGGAGTATCGTACCTGCAGCCTCATGTGCTTCACAGAGGCGTGGCTGCAACCGGAGACTCCTGACTTCAACGTCTCCATCTCCGGCTTTCAGACTATGCGGGCCGACCGGGATGTCACCGAGAGCGGTAAGAGAAAGGGAGGGGACTTGCCGTTCTCGTTAACAACAAGTGGTGTCATCCGGTCACATTACGGTGAAGAAGCGTATCTGCAGCCGGATATAGAGCTGTTAGCCGTGGGACTTGACCTTATTATTTACCCCGGAGATCTCTCATACCATCCTGGTGGCTGTTTACCTCCCCCTCCGCGAGCCCCGGACGGCGAGTAGCATGTCTGCGCCCGTCATATCATCACTGCAAGCGGACAATCCCAGTGCTCTCATCATGATCTCTGGGGACTTTAATCATGTTAACATCAGGAAAACACTCCCTACCTTTACTCAGTATGTGAGCTGCACGACCAGAGGGAGAAGACTCTGGACTTACTGTATGCTAATGTGAGAGGCATACAGCTCTTCCCCCTCCCCCTCTGGGGCGCTCAGATCACAACCTGATTCACCTCACCCCTGCTATGTGCCCCTGGTGAAAAAGACTGCCAGCCATCACAAAGTCTGTGAGGACCTGGTCAGAAGAGTCCATGGACACACTGCAGAGCTGCTTTGAGGTGACAGACTGGCACACTCTGTGACCCCCATGGAGAGGACATCAACAAGCTCACAGAGTGTATCACAGGCTACATCAATTTCTGTGTGGACACCATCGTCCCAACAAGGACTGTCCTTTGTTATTCAAATAACAAGCCGTGGATTACAAAGGAAATTAAGGACTGTCTGAATGCTAAGAAGAGGGCCTATAGAGATGGACATTTGGAGGAGGTGGGGGCAACACAGAGGGTCCTGAAGGTGAAAATCAGGAGGCTAAGGACAGCTACAGGAGAAAGCTGGAGAGGAAGCTCCAACAAAATGACACCAAAGAGGTCTGGAGTGGCATGAAGACCATCACTGGCTACAAGAGGAGCAGCAGCAGCAAGGAGAGAACTGCAGTGTGGACAGGGCCAACTAACTAAATCTTTTTTTAATAGATTTGACGAAACCCCTGTCCTCCCTCCCTCCTCCCTGTAGACCAGCAGCCAGCAGCCACTACAGCGACACCTCCCCTCCTGGGAGCCCCTGCCTTCTGATGAGGAAACCTCACCTCCCTCCTCCTCCTCCTCCTCCTCTGATCTCCTGACTGAAGGACCTCTTCCAGCATCTCCATCTACACTCACCACCTCGGTGTCCTTCACCCCCGACCACGTGAGAAGACAGCTGACAAGACTCCACGCAGGCAAGGCTGCAGGCCCAGACGGCGTGAGCCCAAAGGTCCTGAAAGCCTGTGCACCCCAGCTCTGTGGAGTACTTCACCATGTCTTCAGCATGAGCCTGAGTCTCCAGAGGGTCCCTGTGCTGTGGAAGACGTCCTGCATCGTCCCTGTACCAAAGACGCCGTGTCCAAACGACGTCAAGGACTACAGACCAGTGGCACTGACGTCCCACATCATGAAGACCCTGGAGAGACTCGTTCTGGAGCAGCTCCAGCCTAAGGTCAGGCCCCACTTGGATCCACTGCAGTTCGCCTACCAGCCCAGACTTGGGGTTGAGGACGCCCTCATCTTCATGCTGAACAGAGTCTACGCCCATCTGGACAGGCCTGACAGCACTGTGAGAGTCATGTTTTTTGATTTCTCCAGTGCCTTTGACACCATCAGGCCGTCCTTACTGGGAGGGAAACTGACAGCGATGGGGATGGAGGCTCCTCTGGTGTCCTGGATTGTTGACTACCTGACTGGCAGACCGCAGTATGTTCGTCTGCAGCACTGTGTGTCTGACAGGGTGGTCAGCAATACAGGGGCCCCCAGGGGACAGTCCTGTCCCCCTTCCTCTTTACCCTGTACACCACTGATTTTGGCCACAACACCGAGTCCTGCCACCTTCAGAAGTTTTCTGATGACTCGGCTGTTGTGGGGTGTATCAGCAAGGGCGATGAGGAGGAGTACAGGGTGGTGGTGGGGGACTTTGTCACATGGTGTGAGCAGAACCACCTACAGCTCAATGTGACAAAGACCAAGGAGCTGGTTGTGGATCTGAGAAGGGCAAAGGCTCCAGCGGCCCCTGTTTCCATCCATGGGGTCCAGGTGGACATCGTGGAGGAATACAAGTACTTGGGGGTGTATTTGGATTACAAACTGGACTGGACCAGGAACACCGAGGCCGTCTACAAGAAGGGCCTGAGCCGGCTCTACTTCCTGAGAAGGCTGAGGTCCTTTAACATCTGCAGGACGATGCTGAGGATGTTCTATGAGTCTGTGGTGGCCAGTGCTATCCTGTACGCTGTTGTGTGCTGGGGCAGCAGGCTCAAGGTGGCGGACACTAACAGGCTCAACAAACTGATCCGTAAGGCCGGTGATGTTGTGGGGGTGCAGCTGGACTCTCTGACTGAGGTGATGGAGAGGAGGATGCTGTCCAGGCTGCAGGACATCATGGACAACACCTTCCACCTCCACAGCGTGCTGGACAATCACAGGAGCACATTCAGTGCCAGACTCATCCCCCCGCGATGCACCACAGAGCGCCACAGGAAGTCGTTCCTGCCTGTGGCCATCAAACTTTATAACTCCTCCCTCTAATATCACAAAGCTCAAATTGCACAGTATTCTATTGCATTGCACTGTTTTCTATTTTATTCTATTTTATCTTATTCTATTTATAAAATGTATTTCTATTATTCTATTTTATTTGATTTGATTTTCAACTGATATTCCTTACTGCTATACTGTGTATAAGAGCAACTGAAACAACCGAATTTCCCCTTGGGGATTAATAAAGTATTTCTGATTCTGATTCTGATTCTGATAGCAGCTAACAGCCATTAACTGTTGTTTCCCCTAATTAGCCGTTAGCTGTTGCAGCTAATAGCAGTTAGCTTAAACAACTCAAAGACAATTGTTTGTCTCATCAAACTAATCACAGACAAATCTATATCAAGCAGGACTTCATACATTAGTATGATGTCACTTAAATAGTTTATAATGGCTAACAACATTTATACAGCTAACAGATAATGGCTAAAAATGGCAAATAAAGGTTAACTGTCATTCACTGTTGTATGCCTTTGCTAGTAGTAGCAGCTAACAGCCCTTAGTCTTTCTGGTTATCGACTGTTTGCCGTTAGCTTAAACTACCTTAAGACTATCATTTCATTTCAAAATAAACCACTCATATATAGAATTTATCACTAATATGTGACATTAACCTTGTCAGAAATAATTTCTGAGAAGTGAACTTCTGAGGAGAGCACATTTCACCAAATATCACTGAGTAACCATCATGACCACAGGCTAACATGCATTAGCTGGTACTATTATCAAACATGCAGTCACCTCCTGTTGTCATCACATCCGCCAGTCTCCTGTGTTTGGGCCATAAAGCATTTAGCCAAGTGAAGCCGTTGGGCAATTAAGGCTGGCAGGATGGATATACATGATTTCAGAACCTGGCAGATCCATCTGCTCTGCAAGGTTGACTACAATATACGCTTTGCGCATGTGCCATGGTATATAGTTGTATATGTGTGACATATTGTTTCTCATCTAGACTAGTATATATGTGAAAGTGTGCGCGTAAGCGCACATGAGAGAGAGAGTGAGAGAGAGGGACAGAGAGAGAGAGAGAGAGAAGGGGTCACAAAATCGAAAACCCCAACATCCCATAATAAGCTCATTAGCAATGCCCATTAACACCAAAATGAATGGATGAATGAGTCACCAAACCCATCTACACATGTGTATCATATTGTTTGGGCTTTCACTTCAGTTGACCAAGAATTTTGGTATCATGATTTAGTGTTTCTGATAATTTGTGGTTTCATGACATGTTGGTTGGGCTACATTTGAGCTAAATTTCCCCAGAAATGGGATGTATTAGGGTGCTGGTTTGGCGGGTTGGTTAGCAACCAGGCACCGGTTGCAGGGGCCCGAGCCCCACTCACGATTCCCGTGGGAATTGTCTAGTTAAAGAAATTAATATTCATTGAATGGTTATGAAGGATTAATTCAATGAATTAAATTACTTAGAAGGGTCTTATCAGGGGTAGTTACTAATGGAGAATTAAACCAAGACACTCAAGCTCATCTGGAGGAGTTCAGAACCGCAGTCTTACTATGGTGTTGTTTAGGAACCAGATTCTCACACTGGTCTGTGAGTTTGAAGGACTTGTGGTTCAGAGTCATCTCAAAAGGAGAAAAAGAAGTCAACCCTTGCCCCAGCATGATAGGTTCAGTGAGATGTTGTCCCAGACTGAGTTGGTCCCGTAGATTTCATGCGAGGGAGGTGCCGTCTTAAATTGGACTTTGACTGTTTTTGTTAAAGGTGAAACTGGAGCTGGGAGTTTTGAGGTCTTGATGAAAAGACAATTCGAAATTAATTCCAAAATTATTAATTTGTTGGCCAGACAAATCTTTTTTCCAAAATTAATAACAAAAGTATATTTACTATGAATTAAATCTTTAGAGTCTTACAGCTTTCTGGCTTATAAAGAAAACTAGAATAACCAGGGAAGTCAATAGTCATCTTAGGTGTCACAGAAGAATCTCTGAGAGTATAAAAAGATTTTTTATGTCTCTAAGAATGTTGTTAGTTGAAGCACCTTAACAGGTATCAGCCAATCAGGGCTTGGAGAGGAAGGTCCATGGCATTAAAGAAATCTCCAGAATCAACAAAGGTTTCTGCTTGTTGTACAATGTAGATGGCAAGAAAGAATAGGGACTTGATAGCTCCAAGTCTCTAGGGAGTTTACACTGGGGTCCTCAGAAGGGAGGGGAAGGGGAAGTGAAGGAATTCTTGTCTTTTTAACATTTTTGCAGAGTTCATCCTGCTACACAGGGAGAGGGAGAATTCTTGAAGCCATGGACTTTCTTTTTCATAGAAGTTCTGAAGAGATGTATTAAAAGAAATACGTACCCCCAAAAAGCAGAATATAGGCTCCTAAACAAAAAGAAAATAACAGTAACTTAAAGGGGAGAGACCTCTGCTGGATTCCTACTGACCCATTGTATATACCTAAGGATAGCATAGTGAAGTATACTTGGCTTAAACTCAAAAATATAAAGAAAAGTCTAAGTCTAAGCACATTGAAACTAAGACTTATACTTGTACTTTAATACTTATATCTGTACTTCAGTATAATTTTTACTTTTTTCTGCCACAAAGAACTAAGACTCGGTATATCTTGATCCAGGTGGAGAAGGATGTGAAGTTATTGCACTGACATTTAATTTAGCAGAATGAAAATGTTTTTCACTGAACAAATTTGCTCTGACATATTACCTCTGTATTAAACCACAGTCATATTGTAACAGAGGCAGCTGATAGCAGGGTCCGCTCAGCACAAAAACCACATGTTGGATGGCACAAACAACACTTTTATTCACTCACGGCTTCTTAACAATGAACATAAGATAGACTTCAGTGTGCCCGGTGCTCCGCAGGATCCTTTTCTTCTTTAAACCACTTAACACAAATCTTCTCCAGCGAGGAGGTGTTCCTCGCTGTCCGAGAGCCGTGAGTGAATTGCCCGCTCCAGCATGCTACTGCAGGGAGAATATCAGAGAGTAATCAGTGGACACCTATGGCGTTATACTTATGTCATATGTCGAGCGAGCGAGAAACATACATACGAGCAAATTATCCTACACCGCACGCACAGAGTAAACTTCCACACGCACTTTTTTTGTCCTCGCCCGTACAAATTCAACAACCGAGAGCATACAGGGAGATGCGAGCGAGTAAAAATACACAGCAAGAGCTAATAAATGCATAGTGATGGGTATATTAAACTCTACAGCACGTGCAATAGGAGCTGCTTTGCGCGCGGGGATGCTGCAGCGCTCTCCCTCTCTCCCTCCGTGCACTCTGCTCACTCGACCATACAGTCTACGCGCTCGACTCACAGACTTTTGACAGTTTGGGGGAGGAACCAAGGGGGCCAGCCCTGTCCTCTTATGATTGGTCAGCGGCAAACAGAAACACCCCCCCACGTGGGTGCCCTTTTCCGGATTTTGCTGATTATAGCCATACAGCGAACAGCAGGGTAGTTGTTTTTTTTTTTTTTTTAATTGAAAGCTTGTGAAATACAAACATCACGAACAGTCATTTCAGTTCATGAACAGTGATGATATCAATGCATTGGTTTACAACTGTATGATAATATATAAATCATCATTGACCAAGCAATGGATTAATGCATAAAGAAAGTAAATAAAATAAAAAATAAAACAAAAACATTCTTTCTCATTCAGGGTAGTTTGCTAGCATCCCCCGCCTGGTACCCACATCACATCAGGTTGCCTTGCCGATAGTTTGATAACAAAAAAATAAGCATACATTTTTATAAATATAAGTAAGTAATAAACTTTAGTTCATTGTAAAATAGTAATTATATGCTACTATATTTGTATCTTCCTGGGTATTTACAGCCAAACAGCTGTGGGAAAAGGGCTGTTGGTTTAGGATTTACAATAGAAAAAGATTTATCTGCATCGCTTGTAAACATATCTAAACAACTTATCAAATACAAATAAACAAGAAATCATCTGGAGATCACCATCGCTGTCGGCATATTTTATTGCCGCCGGAGAGGAGACTGCAGGTTTGAGCAGACAGGACCGTCAGAGGAGGGCCATGATGCTGCAGAGGAGACGCTCCCTGCTGACCATTTTAGCTGCCTTTGCACGTTCATTTCATCTCATGCAGATTAGGATCCGATAATTATTTTTTTACAGTTTTACGTGACATTACTAAGTTCTATTCCAGTGATAAACAAAGTGACATCGCCAGTGGAAACTAATTTCAAAGTTTAATGTGTAGAAACATTACAAATCACACCAAAAACAGTATGACAGTGACAGCAACTACATTTATTTATTAGTCAAAATCGGCCATTTCACATTTCAGTCCCCAACCTGTAACAGTAAACATATAAACAGTCACGTTTTTGCACAGGACAAAGACAAGCAGGAGCACCAACTAACTTTCCAAGGAGAAATTAAATGCTAAGCAAGAAGTGCTTGACAGATGGAGGAAATTTTTTCTTCAGAAGACTCTAAGTTGTAAATTTTATTAATAATAAATAGCTTCAATAAATTAGTTAAATACAAAATAAATAAACTTGGATCAATTTAACTGAAAATGGATGCACCATGGATGGATCAAGGAACTCTGAATAAGAAATGGTTAAGAGTTTTTTTTTAATTTATTTTCAGATTAAATGGCCCTACATGGCAAGGCAAGTGGGATGACACTATGAAGTTAGCCCTGATTTTGCATTTATTTATTTATGTATTATTATTATTATTATTATTATTATTATAATTATTATTATTATTATTATTATTATTTTGAATACAATTTCTTCCATGTATTTAAATGAAAGAGGAAAATGTATGTCTTACTTCAGAAGAGGAAAGTAATGATTCTTCTGACAATGAAGACTTTTTATTTGAATCTAATTATGGTGAATCCTGTAAGGTGCCAGATTTAAGATTTCTGAGTTCAACTGAATACAAATCATATGATTTTGGGAATGACATTGATCCAGATGCAAATTTTTTTTGTTGATTACAAATCAGACTCTGAATATTACTCCGAAAATATGTTTAATAAACTTAATCTCAAAGGTTTCTCAATCATACATTTTAATAGCCGAAGCCTCTATACAAACTTTGTTTATATCAAAGATTATTTGCAGGAATTAAAATATCGGTTCCAAGTCATTGCAATAAGTGAGACTTGGTTGACAAATGAAAAGGGTTCAGATTTTGTTCTAGAGGGCTATAACTTTTATCGTGTTAACCGGCAAAATAAAAGAGGTGGTGGTGTGGTATTTTCTGTGCGGAGAGACCTACAATGTAAAATAGTTGGCAGTATTGTTGTTGATAACATTATGGAGAGCTTGACAATTGAGATTCATTTTACAAGGTTTAGGAATATACTCTTGAGTTGCATGTATAGAATGCCCGGCTCTTGTATTGATGCATTTATAGGTATCATGGTTAAAATTTTGGGAAACGTATGTGATAAAAAACAACTTTTTGTTTGTAGTGACTTCAATATTGATTTGATAAAATGGAATGATCATAATCTCACATCTGACTTTTGTAATGTTATGTTTAGTTTGGGCCTCTGGCCCCTTATTAACAAACCTAGCCGTATAACTAAAGAAAGTATCACACTTACTGATAATATTTTTATAGATGTCCATTACCAAGCAACAAGTGGTTTGCTACTTAGTGATGTTAGTGATCATCTTTCTATTTTTGTTATATTTCATGACCTTTATTGATCACCCAGCGGACAGAAGCAAACATTTGTGTAAATTTATGAGATTAAGAACACCAGAGCGTATTGAAGCCTTAAAGGAACACTACACCCAAACAACGATTTGGCCTCATTTTCTACTCACCCTCATGCTGAGCAACACTCTGGAGCACTTTTTTGATGTCTCAAATGCAGCCGGGGGTCCGGGGGGATTTTCACTGTCAGCAGACGTCCATCTAACAGGGGGCATGCAAAAGACAAAGGTCCATAAAAGTCCACAAAAACGTGCCTATTTTCCTTCATACTGCTCGTCCGCTGTAATCCAAGTGTCCTGAGCAAGTAACGTCCATAATTAATTCGAAACGAGGTCATTTAGTACATTTTTCGAGCCTAAACAGTGCTATATCGTACTTCCGCAGTGCACGTCTACCCTTCCCTGCGCTACATAAGCCGTCTGGATTGGTCTGCCGCGTAAAATTTCAAAGTCAGTTGCAATTCTGTCAAAATCTAGATATGTTTTAAATTGTAAAGCATTGAAAATAATCTACAATTCACTTATTTTTCCTTACATGTCTTACTGTATAGAACTGTGGGGATCCACATATTAAACATATATATGAATTCAATAGTTGTCTTACAAAAAAGAGCCATACGTATCATCAATCATACAGATTATTATGCTCACACTGATCCCTTGTTTTTAAATTCACACATTATGAAATTGAAATTTTCTGACTTGTTTTATTATAAAATAATGTTACTAATGTTTGCTGCAAAACTAAACTCTCTTCCTAGTGCTGTGCAAAAGTTCTTCTCAATTCGGGAGACTCAATATGAGTAAAGAGGTGTTTGCAAGTTCTCTGTTCAGAAAGCTAGAAAAGATCTAAAAAGGAGATGTGTTTCTGTTGTTGGGGTTAAACTATGGAATGATACAAATATTAATATAAAAACCTGCAATTCATGTTATATCTTCAGAAAAATGGTCTCCAAAGTTATCTTTGAAAATTATGTGTTGATCATGTAATAATGTTGTTAATGTTGATTCTTTATCTTTGGTTTTTGGTAGCTTATTTTTGGTTAAATATATGGGCTAGGCTCAGATAAGCATTTTGCTTTTGACTATGCCTTTTCAGTCACTACTAATTATAATGAATTCTGGTTTGTTTAAAATGTCTATTTTGTGACAAATGTTGTACAATGTATGCTGACTGAAATAAAATCCTAATCCTAAAAATCCTAAAATTTAATCAATCAATAGGAAGCTTTTCAGCTTCAATATTTGTGATTCAAGTGCCATATTCCCTGACGTGAGCATCAGAATCACAAAATCTGTTCACGATGCCTTGCTCCTGAGAAGATCCCTTATGTTCCAGCAGGTCCTCGATGTGTCAGGTGGGTTTTTCCTCTTGGCTGACGGAGAATACCCCTGCCTGCAGTACTGCAGTATCAAAACAAACAAACAAAGCTGTAGATAGGAGTCATGTTCAGGCTACAGAGAGAAAACGTTTTATATATATGTGTATATCTATCTTTCTATCTATCTATCTATCTATCTATCTATCTATCTATATATATATATATATATATATATATATATATATATATATATATATATACACATATTAGTGTCTGACTTATTGGAAAATATCAATGACTTTTAAATGAATCATTGCTTGAGTTTCAAACCAAAAAACTAAAGTCACTTTCAATTTAAAACAAGCATTTGTTTCACATCTCGGTTAAATAAAACGTACAGGGTTCATGTAACAGTGCAGTATCTGGTCTACACATACAACTTTTAGCTGTATTAGCTGTTCAGAAATACCATAATAAAGTCGTTCACCAGCGATGTAGTATTAATAGACCGCTGTGTCTGTGTTTCAGCGGAGGAAGCCAGCGTAATGTCCCGTCGATACTTAAAACCACCCAAATCGTCAATTTAGAATTAATCAAGAATGAGTTTGATTAAACGTTCAGGTTTAATACACATTTCTATCACGAATCTTATTCATAATTTTACGTGGCAAGAACGGTTACTTACACTTGCAGCAGTACATCCTCTGCGAGTTTCTTCTTCTGCTTGTTTGCGACTATTTCCTGCTGAACGGTGCGAATTGCATTGTGGGATTGGAGCTCTGACCAATCATAAGAGGACAGGGCTGGCCCCCTTGGTTCCGCCCCCAAACTGTCAAAAGTCTGTGAGTCGAGCACGTAGACTGTATGGTCGAGCGAGCAGAGTGCACGGAGCGAGAGAGGGAGAGCGCTGCAGCATCCCAGCGCGCGCAAAGCAGCTCCTAATGCGCGTGCTGTAGAGTTTAATATACCCATCATTATGCATTTTTTAGCTCTTGCTGTGTATTTTTACTTGCTCGCATCTTCCTGTATGCTCTCGGTTGTTGAATTTGTGCGGGCGAGGACAAAAAAAGTGCGTGCAGAAGTTTACTCTGCGCGTGCGGTATAAGATAATTTGCTCGTATGTATGTTTTCTCGCTCGCTCGACATATGACATAAGTATAACGCCATAGACACCTGCGTCATTTAACCTGACACTGCTTCCGCACACCATCCCCCACACCTCTCTCCCCCTGCAGCTGAGCTCACACACCCCCCACTACCACATGGCCCCACCGCCCGACTTAGGCCGGGGAGCCATCTGGCCTAACCCACTCCCCCCCCTCCACCTCCTAAGGAGCGGGAAAGGAAGTCCGCCACAGCCATCTGCGTCCATGGCCTATGAACCAATTTGAACTTAAAAGGCTGTACAGCCAGATACCACCGTGTGATTTGGGCGTTGGCATCCATCATGCGGTGAAGCCATTGGAGAGGGGCCTGGTCAGAGGGTGAACGGGCGTCCCAGCAGGTAGTAGCGCAGAGCCCCGACCGCCCACCTGATTGCCAAGCATTCCTTCTCCACTGTGCTGTACCTAGATTCTCTCTCCGACAGTTTGCGGCTGATGTATACTACTGGGCGGTCAACACCCTGCACCCGCTGAGACAAAACAGCCCCCAGCCCTCTGTTCAAAGCATCAGTCTGCAGAGTAAAAGGGAGAGAGAAGTTAGGCGAGTAGAAGAGTGGCTCCCCACAGAGGACTTGCTTTATCCTCTCAAATGCTAGCTGGCACTGCTCTGTCCACTGGACCCGATCTGAGGCACTCTTTCGAGTCAGTCAGTCAGGGGGCTGGCCAAATCTGATAATTTAGGGATGAGCCGTTGATAGTAGCCTGCCAGCCCCAAGAACCGCCGTACCTCCTTTTTGGACTTGGGTTGCGGGCAAGCTGCAATTGCTGCAGTCTTGTCTACTTGTGGACGCACCTGCCCGCCACCCAAGTGGTGACCCAGATACCGTACCTCCCTCTGTCCAACTGCACACTTCTTCGGGTTGGCCGTTAGCCCTGCCTGTCTCAAGGACAGTACTGCGGCCACCTGCTGGACATGTTCCAACCAGCTACTACTGTGGATGATAACATCATCCACAGTAGGCAGCAGCATATGCTGCCTGGGACGCAACACTTTGTCCATGAGATGCTGGAACGTGGCTGGAGCCCCGAACAACCCGAATGGAAGTGTAACGAATTGGTACAAACCCAACGGAGTGGAGAAGGCCGTTTTTTCCTGAGACTCTGGAGACAAGAGAATCTGTCAGTAGCCCTTGGTCAAATCCAGCATTGTAAAAAACTGAGCAGTGCCCAGCTGATCCAGGAGCTTGTCGACCCGGGGCATTGGATAGGCATCAAACAGTGACACATCATTCACCCTGCGATAGTCCACACAGAACCGTATAGACCCATCTTTCTTGACAACAAGAAAAATAGGGCTACACCAGGCACTGTTAGACTCTTCTATTACTCCTATCTCCAGCATTGCTTTTAATTCCTTCTGAACCATTTTTCTTTTGTGTTCAGGCAGTCTGTAAGGTCGTGAAAAAATCCTAACACCTCGGGGGGTCTCAATATGGTGCTGTATGAGATCTGTAATTCCTGGCAAGGGAGAGAACACATCAGCAAACTGCTGTTGCAACATGGCAACATCTGTTTTTTTGGGACTGTGAGAGATGGTTTCCAAAGAGGAGTGAGGTGGAACTGTCCGACTTTGGAACCTCATGCCTCGAGCAAATTCTCCCGTGAAAGTTGCTCGAGTGATTGGAGTTTTGCTCTTAGGTCCAGGACGTACTGAATTTCACTCTTACTTGGGCTTGGACCTTCCTCCCAGTTTTCTTTAACCAGGTCCAAAACCCCACGTGGTTTCCTGCCAAACAACAGTTCAAAGGGAGAAAATCCCGTGGAGGCCTGGGGTACCTCCCACACTGCAAACAACAGAGGGTCCAGCCATTTGTCCCAATTGCAACTATCCTCTTGGATGAACTTATGAATCATGGACTTCAAAGTCTTATTCAAACGTTCCACAAGACCATCAGTCTGTGGATGGTACATGCTAGTCCGAAAAGATTTGACGCCCAATAATTCATAGAGTTCCCTAAGTGTACGTGACATAAACGTAGTGCCCTGATCAGTCAGAATCTCTTTGGGGATTCCAACTCAGGAGATGACCTGAAACAGTGCTTCTCTTTGCAGAGATGGTGCGCAATGGTACTGCTTCAGGATATCGTGTTGCGTAGTCCACTAGAACTAACTCAAAACGATATCCTCAAGCACTCCGATGAAATGGCCCGTTGAGGTCCATGCCAATTCTTTCAAATGGAACCTCAATTAACCCTTTAACGTCCTGCTCAACCATTTGGTAGAGCACATTTTGAGTGAATATTTCTTATTGAAAAATGTGTTGAACTTAACTCAAACTGAATGAGCCATCTCTACCACTTAGTTTAAGTGTCTTATGCTGAAAAAGTCCACTAGAGGGCGCTGTGTTTTGAAATGGTATGCTTTTTCAGCTTGCCTGCTAACAGTAAGTTAGCAAGAGAAAAATCTCTCCAGACAAGTGGACACGATTTAGTGAGAGTTTCAAAGGTAAGTAAATTTTCTTGACATATTACAGCACCTAAGGTCTGAATTAACAAAATTATGTAACTTGTTAAAAAAAAAAAAGATCTAATAAGGGTGAAATAATTTTCTAAAAACATGGTCTACCAAACGGTTGATATGTCACTTCATGGTAAAGGTAGCGAAGTAAGCTAATGTGAATAAAATTCCCTTTTTGCTATGAAATAAAACCTGATAGATGACTTTTTTTGTTGTAAATATGAAAAATGTAATATTTCTTCATATATATGCCAAAATAATTTTATAAGTATGGTTTCTCCATCCAAAAACTAGCATGATTTGTCACTTTATGGTAAATGTGATTCTAAGATAATACATTAAAATTTTAATAACTAAAAACGTACATATGAATGTTCACTGTGGTTAATATCATATCTTTAATGTACTTAATGTTATTCTTTTAAACTTTTAAATGGCAGGAGAATTGGCGTACTCATTTGCATATCTATTTTTAGATGCTGACGTAGTTGTTCTATGGTAGGTCACAAAAGATTAAATATTTGATCAGAAATTCTATTATTATGACCATTTTTGAGATTTGTTTTCATTCATTTTTCATTATTTTTTCTTAAAAATAAATATTGTAAATAAACTGACATATTTTTGTATACTAGCATACAGTGGGAGGAAAAAGTAAGTACACCCTTTGTAATTTTGTACATTTCTGCCTAAATTGGTCATAAAATGTGGTCTGATCTTAACTCAAATCACAAGAATGAGTAAACAGTGTCTGCTTAAACTAATACCACCCAAACAATTTCATGTTATCATTTTTTTATTGGCCATAAGATGTAAACATTCACAAGACAGGGGGGAATAAGTAAGTACACCCCCCTGGCTAAGGATCCTCCAAGAGCTAGTTAGTCAAATTTATGAGTCATGTGTGAGCCAACCTGAAGTTCAATTACTGAGGTATGGCTTAAAGCTGCCCTGCCCACTGGAAAACACACACTAGTTAAGAGTTGTCTCTTGATGAGGGGCACTGTCTGATGTGCACCATGCCTCGCTCAAAAGAACTCTCTGAAGGCCTAAGATCAAGAATTGTTGATTTGTGTAAAGCTGGAAAAGGTTACAAAACCATCTCTAAAAAGTTATTGCTGCCAAAGGAGGGTCAACCAGCTATTGAATCCAAGGGTGTACTTACCTTTTCCCTCCTGTCTTGTGAATGTTTACATCTTATGGCCAATAAAAAAAATGATAACATGTAATTGTTTGGATGGTATTAGTTTAAGCAGACACTGTTTACTCATTCTTGTGATTTGAGTTAAGATCACACCACATTTTATGACCAATTTAGGCAGAAATGTACAAAATTACAAAGGGTGTACTTACTTTTTCCTCCCACTGTATTACTAGAATTAAAAGAGTACATGGTTTTTAAGTGGGCGGTGCAACCTGTGTCCAAAGGGTGTGTCGAGATGGAAGTGTCAGAAGTGCAATGTTTACCTGTGTTTGAATGCAAACCAGCAATGCTTCGAAGCATACCATAGGAAGTAAAGTGACTCTTATGCCCCCCAAAAAGCATTTGTGCTGTCGCACCACCACACAGATGAGGGGTGTCAAGATGAAATGTTAGAAATGCAGTGTTTACATGAGATTTTCAATGTTCCTGTGTTTGAATGGAAAAAAAATGTTTAGCATACCACCAAAAATTAGTGTAGTGTACTTTTACCATGAATTGACATCTCAACCGTTTGGTTGAGGCCTGTTTTTCATAAACTGTGGGGTCTATTGAAAAAAATTTTTTTGATTGTTGTTATTATTGCCCCTAGGAAATAAAAAGTGCAAAGAAATAATTTTTCCATAGCTTTTTTCTTGGTGAGGACATTAAAGGGTTAACGGCAATGGGCGCAAAGGCACTCTTGGAATGGCAGGTTGGTTAACCAATTGGCATTCAGAGCAAGAAGCACACCAACGGCATACATCTTCCCGAATGCCGGGCTAATAGCATAGGGCCATAATCCGGTCCAGTGATTTTTCATACCCCATGTGACCAGCCATTGGGTTGTAATGAGCTGCCAGGGAAACAGTTTCCTGGCGGCATTTTGGCACCAACAATTGGATGGTTATATATTGAGTGTCCCGATTCACTCTGTACAATCTATCTCTTATCAATGCAAAATGTGGACATGTGAGAGCTGTGTCAGGATGCACCAGCTGACCAATATTTGTCACCTGGTCAAAAGCTGGGCACAGAGTATCATCTTGAGACTATTCTAGTGGAAAATCTTCCATGGAGTGAAAAACAGGAACCTGGGGAGCCTCCTGATGAGACCCCCTGGTTCCCCCTGCCCTTCTGCAGCGTCGGACAACTAGCGTCACCACTGAGCACAGCACACGTATCGCACGGCCCTACTGTTCGTGAACGCACCCCCACACATTTTCCCACTAACCTATGGAACCCAGGCCAATCTGTGCCCAAAATAAGGGGGTGCGCAAGGTGGGAGCTAACCGCAGCCTTTATGATATGCTTTTTTCCCTTGAATTTAATTTCCACTGGCACAATAAGGTACTTGTGAACATCTCCATGCACACACCTAATCCCCACCCATGACGCCTCAACCAGTGCCCCAGGGCGAACCAGGTTCTGATGAATTAGGGATTGTTCACAACCCGAATCCACCATAACCTAGTGTACATCCCCTTGGATTCTTACCGGAACGCTGTATGTCCCTCCTGGACCAGGGGAGGGTGCTGGTGGGCCGACAACCCGAACTACCTGGCTGACCTCCATGAGTGGGCACTCTTGGTGGAAGTGTCCAGATTGCCCACACCTCCAGCACTCCTGCCCTGGCTTTCGAGGAGCCCCCTGTGGGTTGGAAGCACTGTCTGTAGCAGCTGGAGTCTGGCGGGGAGAGGAGACATATTGAAGGTTCATGCAGGGGGTCGGAACAGGAGAGGCCAACGTGCAAGGCTCCATCTGGGATAAAGACTTCATGCGGAGTGCTGGCGTTGGACAAGCAGCAGGAAGAGTTGGCTCCTGCCCCCCCGGATGGACGGTGAGATGGTCCTCGGCCAGCGTCACAGCTGTGTTCTGGTCCCCTGGTCCATGGTACCTCACCCAGTTGGCGGTCTTGGTTGGGAGCCCCTCCACAAACTGTTACACTACCACTCTTTCCAAAAGCCAACTCTCTTCGGCGGTCTCCCCGGGCTGCAGCCACCTGGATGCCACATCCTTCAGCTGCTGTGCGTACACAAAAGGTCAGTCACCCCGGCTCCAGCCGAGCGCTCCGGAACCGCCATCGATGGTCCTCCAGTGAGAAGCCCAGTCTGTCAAGGACCGCCTTCCTGACATCGGTGAAGCTCCCCCGGGAAGACGCCGGCAGGCTGAGTGCAGCAGTCTGGGCTCCCCCCGTCAGTAATGGGAGCAGGCGTACCGCCCACTCCGACGATTGCCAGCCACAGGAGGGTCGTCCACTGCGATCATCTTCTGCATGGAAACGCCGGAGATGGAGGAGATGGAGGAGGAGGACGAGGGGCCAGACACCCACTGCAGACTGGGACAGCTGCTGCTCGAGGACGCGGGTCTGCCTCTCCGACTGCAGATGGAGAGCTTCAAGGTGCTGCCCATTCACTGCAGCCTGCTCCTGGTGCATGGCTGCAATTTCCCCCAACATTTGAGCCAGGGCAACTACCGGCTGCTGCACTGGCTGTGGCTCTGACATACTGTGCCGAGTGCCAGTTGGGCACCAGTGTAACAGAGGCTGCTGATAGCAGGGTCCGCTAAGCACAAAAACCACACGTTGGATGGCACAAACAACACTTTTATTCACTCACGGCTTCTTAACAATGAAAATAAGGTAGACTTCAGCATGCCCGGTGCTCCGCAGGATCCTTTTCTTCTTTAAACAACTTAACACAAATCTTCTCCAGCGAGGAGGTGTTCCTCGCTGTCCGAGAGCCGAGAGTGAATTGCCCGCTCCAGCATGCTACTGCAGGGAGAATATCAGAGAGAACCTGACACTGCTTCCACACACCATCCCCCACACCTCTCTCCCCCCTGCAGCTGAGCTCACACACGCCCCACTACCACACATATAGTGCTGAAATTTCAAAGTTTGCACTAAATTGTATGTGTGCTTAATTGCATTATCTTTATGTACCTAAAAAACAAACATTTTACTTGCCTTTACTGATCAAGTTCTGGTCCCCTTCAGTAGGGTTTGGCAATAGTGTTATGTACACAGCATCATCTGTGTCAACAGCACATTTTGTTTTAATTATATAAGACCAGACAACATTAACCGTTTGTTTTTTAACCTCATATATTAAAGTACTTTGTGCATTGATCTGTGAATTCATCTTTGTCAATGAAGAACTTGCTTTCATAGAGGCTCGTTGTTTCTGAAATGTACATCTTTAATGATTTAAGCAGGTACACAATGTGATATTGTTAGTGGATGAATTCATCTTGAGCCATGGAAAATGATCAAATTATTTTGTCGAAAAACATTTCATTTATGAAAAACTTTCAAAAAATACATTTACATTTCAACACTCATTCTGTACATTATTTGATGGGAGTGAAGAGGCAGAAGACAGACTTGTCTCAGTTATCCAACGCTTCAACTCAAGTCAAGAATTGCTATCCAGAGGCTCTGGGTTCACATTTTGCATCCTGGACAAGCATACAAGTCTGAATCCTGACTATTTGTCCCTGATCGTTTGTATGGGCTAACAGTAATTTTCTAATATTGAAATGTGAAGTCTTCGGCATTGTTGATTTCTCATTGGTTCAATCTCATTTGCGCCAGCCTCCAGGCTGCGCTAATCATCCTTTCCATTTGTTTTTATTCTCTTACGTCGATCACCAGGTGGGCTCAGTCACACGGTCTTGCATGACCCTCCATCTGAAAGATACGTGGTAGCCCATACCTATTTACCTCAAGCCCTAATCTGACTCCTCTAGCAACCCTGTTCCTCTATTGCTACTCTCATAACTGTCAAATACTTCTCTGACAAACACTCTCATGACCATAACATTTTTACAGTTACTGTTTTATAAGCATCAGCATTAAACAATACTTTCTTGTGTGAACAATTGTCTTCATTTGTACCTGGGCCTGTTATGATAATCAATAAATCAGATAACCACTCAATAAATAAAAATGTCCTAGATCATTTTGACAGCCTCGATTTATAGACTTGCGCATGCATGTTTGTTGCCCTCCTCTCTCTCTACCAAACAGGCTGGATGAAAAGAGGGTTCACTCTGTACATCTTTCTCAACACCTGGACGCATTGGTTCTATAGCAGAATTAATGGAGTGAACCCTCCTGACTGTCATTCAGTCTTTGTGGGGAGAGGCAGGGCTACTAGCACGTGCACCCACTGAGAGCAAGTTAGTAAGGAGTAACAAGGACACAAACACTAATATGAATGATGGCACCAAAGCAGTGGTTATTGAGTCCAGCCACAGCCCAAGTGTGGGAATAGTTTGTTTTTAATCAGAATAAACATTGTGTGAGCCCATGAACACCGATGAGCCAATATGTCGTATTTGTACAAAAGTAGTGGCAACGGGAAGGGGGATACAACCAACGTGCATGCACACCTCAAACACACCCATTCTGTCCATTTTTCCCAACTGGAACAAAAACTGCTCGAGGTTCAGCGGAGCCTTCGTCCTGACAGTGAACGTTTACTGAGGCGTTTGGTCTGCAAAGTAAATGTAAACAAAGTAGCACAAAATAGTGCATGCCCACAGATAGTGTTGTTGCAAAAGAAATGCAACCCCTCAACATGGTTGAAAGCCAGCATTTCAGAAAATGTTACAGATAGACAGTATGAATTGACTGAGGGAACGAACAAGTCACAAACAGCAATTCCTGAACTGTAAACTCCATTTAGTTTATTATGTTTGTGTAATTCATTTTATTTAAAAAATCTTGGCATTCCAATTGCAATGTTATATACCCAGAGTCCGCAATAGGCGGACCGCGGACCGCGAACCACCTCTTTGTGGACCCAGGGCAGAAAAAAAAAACACAGCACGCCACTCTCTCTGACTGACTGATGCGAGGTTAGACCAGCCGAGAGAGGAGAGAGAGAGAGAGCGTGTGTGTGTGTGTGTGTGTGTGTGTGTGACTGGGAGTGTGCCGATGCTTGCATTATGGGCTGTCATTCCTATGACAACGATGCGCTGATTGGCAGATAAATGAAGCTCAGCGAAAGTTCAGTCAGGAAGACCTGTATGCTCATTCAGTCTCCTCTTTCATGCTTCAACTTGCCTAATTGCTCAGGTGATCCAAATCTTAGCTGATGAGGGCTATGCTCTCACTCAACCACTGAGCCAACCAGGTCATGCCACACTCAACTGCTTGGCCAATCATTCTGAAGCTGCCTTATTTTAAACCATGTCTTTGCTCCTTCACAGTCAGTGCGGTGGCGTCTTGAGATGATCTCTGCAATCTTGCAGCAGCTTATACTCGTGCACTCCATAAAGTGTACCCGATCAATTGTCAAAGATAACTTCCTGCAGCTCTTTTATTCCAGCTTCGAACTCTTCTAGTTCTCTGCTCACCATCGTCAGTTCAATTCCGATGTCACTGAAGTGTCCGGTAATCATCAGAGTTTTTTGTTTCTGATCAGAGCTCCAATGCGAGCAGCTGCTGTCCTCCACCTTGCCGCGGTCATTCACGCCAAACACGGAAACCTCCACATGCCCCACATTGGCCCAGGTGTAATGAATCACTGCATGATTACTACTCGCTCAGGTAAAAACGAGTCCTCTTGATTTTCTCAGATTAACAGTTGCACAGTCATGCAAAGTCAAGGAAGCCACATACAGCTCATTATTTATTTCAGCAGCCGCTGGATCGTTCATATGTCGTTTGTTTCATCTCTGTATCTATGGGTTCTGTTTGTCTCCACATCGTTCGAGCCAAGCTGCAGGTTCACCTCAAGGACTCACCCGAGGATCACCGTGGCTCTCCCTCAGCGTGATCCACTCAGAGAGCACTCCTGCCACCTCACTAAGGCTGACCAGTCAGTATCCACTCAAAGCTGGAGAAACGTCTCGAGCTTTGTCTCGGCGTCTCATCAAACGTGACTCGATTTGTAAGTGGTCCACAGGCGTGTTTTTCTATAAAAATGAACTTGTGCACTTAAAGGCCCAATATATGTAGGATTCTGTTTATTCTGCTCTCTAGCTCCCCCTGTGGTCATTGGTGTAACTGCACCGTCGTAAAACCGAGCGCCGCACAACAACGTGCATTTGTTTACATAAAGAGGAAGGAGCAGCCAACTGAAAGGACCTCCAGAGAGACATATAAACCATGTGGACTGATAAGGTACAGACTGAGCATGTTTCTTTCCTAATATATCATTTTTCAAGCATTAGCAGTCAGTAGTTGGCTCAGCATTTGCATGTGTATTCTGTAACTTTGACCGTAGCTTTTAGGCTGGGGTGAGTGGCTGATGTATAATGGCTACCCAGGAGGGACTCGTTTGTTACCCGCTAATAGAGAAAACTTTACGTGTTACAAACTTTGTAAACTAAGTTGAGGCCCTCTGAGACATGACTTTGGTAGGATGACTCTATGCTCTCTGCAAAGCTGCTAAATATGAGACAAAGAAAACGCCGATAATGACGGAGCAGAGTGATGACACAGCCGAGCTAGACCATCATCTACAGTGTATGAAACATGTAAAGTATAAACTCCATCAGCTGTGAAAAACTTTAACACATATGAGTTAGACAGTGGGCATTAGGCAAAAAGTTATGCTGTAACGTTATGTCTGTTCATTTGTGTAATTTTCTGCTTCGATGTGTATGTTGCACACAGGATTGAGGCTCCACTTCAGACCACTGAGAAGAGAAGAAGAATCAGAGATGTGGAGGTCTGGAGGAGCAGCAGAGAGAGATCCAGCTGACCAGAGGAGACCTTCTAATGTGTTTTATGTTATGATGTGCAAAACTCACAGATATAATACTGTGTAACTCATTTTATTAACATTATTAAAGTATATTTAACATAAACTGCAGACCTACTCATTTCAATAACAATAAACTTTTATTTGTTCACAAAATGCAGTTTAAATTTTGGGATCAAGTTGGTTCAGGACGTTGAATATCAAGTTACTAGGAAATAGAATAACTACACTGAAATGTAAATAGAAAACTTGACACTGGAGTATTCAGTGCTACTTTTAAATTTGAGCACAGATAAATAGTTCAATCAGGAGAGACCAAAATTGAATGAATAAGAATTTATTATACAGGTAGATATGAATGAAAATGTGCAAAGTCTCTGTTAGAATCTCTTTTGGACTTAGACTCCATCGTGCTGTCTTGGTGTACTTCAGGGGTACTGAGGGCAAATGAGAGATAGGATAACCCCCATGGAGTCTAGGCACTGGTGGTAGTGGTGAGGATAAAGGATGAGTTGTAGATTTCTGCTGCTGGGACCCTGATGCGATCTCGGTTGCTGCTGAGGTGAAAGAGCCAGTATCCTGAGGAGTTGGACCTGGGCACTGGTGAGATGAATGGAGGTGCCTGGGGTGGAGGAGGGTTGCCGAGATCATCTCACGACGCCACCGCACTGACTGTGAAGGAGCAAAGACATGGTTTAAAATTAAAATAAGGCGGCTTCAGAATGATTGGCCCAGCATTTGAGTGTGGCATGATCTGGTTGGCTCAGTGGTTGAGTGCGAGCAAGCCCCTCATCAGCTGAGATTTGGATCCCCTGAGCAGGTAGGCAGATTGAAGCATGACAGAGGAAACTGAATGAGCATACAGGTCTTCCTGACTGAACTTTCGCTAAGCTTCATTTCAATCAGGAGAGACCAAAATTGAATGAATAAGAATTTATTATACAGTTAGATATGAATGAAAATGTGCAAAGTCTCTGTTAGAATCTCTTTTGGCACTTAGACTCCATTGTGCTGTCTTGATGTACTTCAGGGGTACTGAGGGCGAATGAGAGATAGGATAACCCCCCAAAAATAATGAGACAATAGATGAACAGACAAGATGAACCCTTACCTTTGCAGATGATGCGGACTTCTAAGAGATGATAGCCTTTACCTTGGTACGAGAGGATTCTATACAACTGGAATTAGACACAACAATGATAGTTATTCTATAATGATGCAGAGATGATTTTTAACCCAACACATCTTGTCTTAAGAACTTGGCAATGCATAATAAAGAGACATCCTTCATGTGAGCCCTGTTCAGTCCGCTGACTGCAGCCAAGAAACTCCAGATCTGGTCTTGATACCCTGAGGTGGGGTCCGACAAGAAATTATTGAGTTTGCTTGACATGACAAATGGCATGCAGAATGTAATAAGAAAAGACCCAACTGGAACAAGCTCCTGAGCTGAGAATTTGACCATTGACATTAAAACTTTTTTAGCCCTGAAGCTGACAATTACCCCAGATCCCATATAGATCACAGATTTTCAAACATTGGTCAGATGATGTAGACCAGCCTTGCGCTGAATACAGCACGTGCAGCATTTAACCAGCTTGAGTTTAGCTGAATGCTTGAGAAAGATCTCACTTGTTAAATGAATGCATTTAGAGACTGCGTAGAATGCTTGAAGTAGTCAAAGTCTTGGCAGTGCGGATGTCCACATAACATGAGATGTTAATGATAAACCATTTTGCCAGCATGTAGCGAATAGATGAGTGCACGATTATGCTTCAATAATTATTAATAATATTTCTGATAGAGTAGCTCTCTCTCTGACTGACCTTTAATCGTGTGACTCACCAAGCCTGATTAGGTGCTCCCGTAATAGAAGACTTCCCTCCAAATAAAGGTATACCAATATCTGTTTGTGGAGCTAAATAATCGGGGAAAAGCAGACTGCATTTAGGTAGACATCATGCAATCTGTAAGATCAGTAATACGAATATGCTGAATGACCGCAGAGATGGAGAACATTTTAATTTGACAGCTAAGACAAGTTGGCTGACAGGGAAAAGGCTTACTGTGATTGGGAGAAGAAGAAAAGGTGGAGCTAGAGGGGAGCGGGAAGAGACTGACAGAAAGAGGCATGCCTAGGGAGATAGTCTTCCAGACTGAACTTTTGCTAGCTTCATTTCAATCAGGAAAGACTAATAAATTCAGAGAAAGACAAACGTGCAATGTGACGAATTTAATGGAACAGATCATTTAGAACTGATGAGTATAAAAGTCTTTGGCGCATGGACCTGCAGGAAGTGGATCATCTTAGGAAGCAGAAGAAACGTTTGATGCTCCCAAGTATAAAACTTCCCCCCAAAGTAAAGGTATACCATACCTGATAATCGGCACTAAAACGGGAGAGAGCAGAGACAAGAATTAAATGACATAAAATATGCAAGTTAATTATACGGATAAGATGCCAATAAGGATAGAGTCTGTGGGAAGAGAATAGTGCGATAAAAGGCGAAGTACGAAGTGATTTTATAAAGGAAATGAACTGTGAATTATGTGCATATAACGAGAAAACATGGTATTGATATGAATGTAGAGGGTAAAGCAAAGCAGGGAAAGAAGGTGCTTAAAGTAATTGCCGGGGATGTTGCATTTGAAGCTGAGACACAGGGTTACGACATGATGATGTGATAGGAATAGCAGAGAAACAGCAAGTGAACAAGGAAGGAAACAGAAGATCAGCATGGGTTGCTGCGGCTGATAGCGAGGACGAACATGATAAATATTAGCCAGGAAAATAGACGAATAAAAGTTAAGAAAAGTAAATGACAAATCAGCCTGGTTGCTGTGAACAGCGGCTGATGGAGCAGGCATAGGCCTAGCACCCGAATGCTGTGAAACAGCTGCTGATAGCGAGGACGAACAATGATGAATATTAGCCAGAAAAAGATAAACGACTAAAAAGGGTGATAAGTACAGGACAGAAAATCATCCTGGTTTGCTATGAAACAGCAGCTGATGGAGCAATGCATACCGCCGGATGCTGTGAAACAGCTGCTGATAACCAGGACTAACAATGATGAATATTAGATGAGAAAGATAGACAAATAAAGGTATGAAAGTAGAGGACAAATCAGCCAGATGCTGTGAAGCAGCTGCTGATGGAGTGGGGCTAACCAGCGGGATGCTGAGAAACGGCTGCTGAAAGCAAGTAGCTGAAGCAAGTTTGACACGATGCGGCTGAAAGCGGGTGGATGAAAGCCACGTTGACACGATGCAACTGAAAGCGGGTGGCTGAAAGCCATTTTGACATGATGCAACTGATAGCGGATGGCTGAAGCCGGTTTGACATGATGCTGCTGGTAGCGGGTGGCTGAAGCCGGTCTGACATGATGCGGCTGGTAGAGGATGGCTGAAAGCCATTTTGACATGATGCGGCTGATAGCGGGTGGCTGAAAGCAATTTTGACATGATGCAGATGAAAGCAGGTGGCTGAAGCAAGTTTGACACTATGTGGCTGAAGCAAGCTTGACACGATGCGGATGAAAGCGGGTGGCTGAAAGCCATTTTGCCGTGATGCAGATGAAAGCGAGTGGCTGAAGCAAGTTTGACACGATGTGGCTGAAGCAAGTTTGACACAATGCGGATGAAAGCGGGTGGCTGAAAGCCATTTTGACATGATGCGGCTGATAGCCGGTGGCTGAAGCAAGTTTGACACGATGCAGCTGATAGCAGGTAGCTGAAGCAAGTCTGACATGATGCGGATGATAGCGGGTGGCTGAAAGCCATTTTGACATGATGCGGATGAAAGCGGGTGGCTGAAACAAGTTTGACACGATGTGGCTGAAGCAAGTTTGACACGATGCGGATGAAAGCGGGTGGCTGAAAGCCATTTTGACATGATGCGGCTGATAGCCGGTGGCTGAAGCAAGTTTGACACGATGCAGCTGATAGCAGGTAGCTGAAGCAAGTCTGACATGATGCGGCTGATAGCGGGTGGCTGAAAGCCATTTTGACATGATGCAGATGAAAGCAGGTAGCTGAAGCAAGTCTGACACGATGTGGCTGAAGCAAGCTTGACACGATGCGGATGAAAGCGGGTGGCTGAAAGCCATTTTGCCATGATGTGGATGAAAGAGAGTGGCTGAAGCAAGTTTGACACGATGTGGCTGAAGCAAGTTTGACACAATGCGGATGAAAGCGGGTGGCTGAAGCAAGTCTGACATGATGCGGATGATAGCGGGTGGCTGAAAGCCATTTTGACATGATGCGGATGAAAGCGGGTGGCTGAAACAAGTTTGACACGATGTGGCTGAAGCAAGTTTGACACGATGCGGATGAAAGCGGGTGGCTGAAAGCCATTTTGACATGATGCGGCTGATAGCCGGTGGCTGAAGCAAGTTTGACACGATGCAGCTGATAGCAGGTAGCTGAAGCAAGTCTGACATGATGCGGCTGATAGCGGGTGGCTGAAAGCCATTTTGACATGATGCAGATGAAAGCAGGTGGCTGAAGCAAGTTTGACACGATGTGGCTGAAGCAAGCTTGACACGATGCGGATGAAAGCGGGTGGCTGAAAGCCATTTTGCCATGATGTGGATGAAAGAGAGTGGCTGAAGCAAGTTTGACACGATGTGGCTGAAGCAAGTTTGACACAATGCGGATGAAAGCGGGTGGCTGAAGCAAGTCTGACATGATGCGGATGATAGCGGGTGGCTGAAAGCCATTTTGACATGATGCAGATGAAAGTGGGTGGCTGAAACAAGTTTGACACGATGTGGCTGAAGCAAGTTTGACACGATGCGGATGAAAGCGGGTGGCTGAAAGCCATTTTGACATGATGCGGATGAAAGCGGGTGGCTGAAGCAAGTTTGACACGATGTGGGTGAAGCAAGTTTGACACGATGTGGCTGAAGCAAGTTTGACACGATGCGGCTGATAGCCGGTGGCTGAAGCAAGTTTGACACGATGCGGCTAATAGCGGGTAGCTGAAGCAAGTCTGACATGATGCGGATGATAGTGGGTGGCTGAAATCCATTTTGATATGATGCGGATGATAGCAGGTGGCTGAAGACAGCCACACAGCTCTCCTAATAACAGTTAGAGCAGTTGATGTCTGCTCCACTCGGAGCGGAAACTCTTTGGGTCGAGAGAGCACCGGATGTGTCTGAGGGTCAAGCTGCGCTCACAGTGCCCTCTGTTGGACCGAACAGTCCACTGCTCCAGACCTAATGTGTCGCCACACTCAAAATTTTACATTCAAATATTTATTTACAATTTGATTACAGATATTTATTCCCATATTTGATCGGTTATTCAAATATCGAATATAAAGTGACAGCCTTAAAGCAGTATTGTAGGTATTATTGGTCTATTGATGTATATCCATCAATGTACATTAATTTTATTTTATTTTTTTAAAGCAGAGGCTCCTGGAATATTAAAAAATGTCATAATATTTAATAAACAATTACTTTCTTTTAAAAACATGTCTAAAAATGTACTCTAAACTATTAAAAAATACAGTGAACTACTTTGCCTCCACATTGGATATCCAGTATTTGGTATAGCATTTATATTTTATTCTGCTTTGGCCACAAATTTTCATTTCGATGCATCTCTAATTGTAAGAACTGGGTAGTGTGGCTCCAACTTCCACCATGTAACGGATTTGAAGCCAGAATATCTCCCGTCAGGGCGCCGCCATTGTGCAGCCAGTAGAGAATCAGGACCATATTTGGACGCAGCTGTCATAAACGGTCGCAAAACGTCCATGCTTTTTACAGTCAATGGCTAAAACAAAGAGTGAGAGCATGACCACGGAGCGTAAGCTGAGAAAGCTAAACAAACCACCACCAGAGAAATGCATTACTTGCTAAATCAAGGTTTTTTGAGATCTTTGGGCCTCCAGAGGAGAGGAGTCTGGACGAATAGGAGGTATAAACGGTATAATTGAGTTTTTTTTTTTTTTTTTTTTTTACTGATTGACATCAGCAAGTTGCTGGTGATAATGAGAAATGTCATTTAAGCTAATATAATTTAAACAAGTTATTACTGCTTGGCTTTTGAACGACATCATGTTTGAGCCAGTGAAAAGCCATTTATCCAAATACTGAAGATGGAACGTTTTCAGTAGGGTGTTGAAGCCGGCCATTGCCAGTTGCAGACTTAGTGAAAGATAATTGCACAGAATTAATAGCCCATTCCTTGAAATGTTTAATGGGCTGCATTAGGGCACATGAAGATACAGTGGAACTGCTATTATGAAGCAGGGGCATTATGACATTATGACCACATGCAATGCATAAGAGTGCCTCCTTTTAATTTATCCCACTAGAAAACTCCAGTGAATATGAGCCTCATCAGGCTAATGAATGCTGCTTAAGTGCACAAGTTCGTTTTTCTTACTAAACATGTCTCTGGACGACTTACAAATCGAGACATGCTGCCCAGCCCTATCACAGACTGATCGATGGAAATACCTTTGAGCAGCTCGGAGACGTTTCTCGAGCTTTGAGTGTATACTGACTTTAGGTGGAATGGAGGCAGCAGGTCGGCCTTGGTGAGGTGGCAGGAGTGCTCTCTGAGCGGATCACGCTGAGGGAGAGCCACGGTGATCCTCGGGTGAGTCCTTGAGGTGAACCTGCATCTCGGCTCGAGTGGGGTGGAAACAAACAGAACCCGTAGATACGGAGATAAATCAAACGACATATGAACGATCCAGCACTGCTGAAATAATTAATGAGTTGTATGTGGCTTCCTTGACTTTGCATGACTTTGCGACTGTTAATCTGAGAAAATCAAGAGGACTCGTTTTTACCTGAGCGAGCAGTGATCATGCAGTGATTGATTACACCTAGGCTGAGGTGAGGCAGCGAGAGGTTTCGTGTTTAGCGTGAATGACCACGGCGAGGTGGAGGACAGCGGCTGCTCACATTGGAACTCTGATCAGAAACGAAATTCTTTGATGATTACCGGACACTTCAGTTGCATCAGAATTTAACTGACGATGGTGAGCAGAGAATTAGAAGAGTTTGAAGCGGGAATAAAAGAGCTGCAGGAAGTTATCTTTGACAATTGATCGGGTACACTTTATGGAGTAAAGCCTGTTTAAGCTGCTGCAATATTGCCGAGATCATCTCACAACGCCACCGCACTGACTGTGAAGGAGCAAAGACATGGTTTAAAATAAGGCGGCTTCAGAATGATTGGCCAAGCAGTTGAGTGTGGCATGACCTGGTTGGCTCAGTGGTTGAGTGCGAGCAAGCCCCTCATCAGCTGAGATTTGGATCACCTGAGCAGGTAGACAGATTGAAGCATGACAGAGGAGACTGAATGAGCATACAGGTCTTCCTGACTGAACTTTCTCTAAGCTTCATTTCAATTTAGTACAAATATTCTAGATATTTACTCACCTGATGTAAAGCAAAATTTTCTGCTTTATGTCGTGGTGTTCGCTGTAGTGCAAAATAAAACTACTTACCATTGTACAATTAGAACAAATACAGAAAATTTAGGCGATAGTAAAACTGAGTGTAGGGCTAAAATAATACAACAGAGATAAAGATCGAATTGGAAAATATAAAAATGCCTGAAAGGCAAGAGAAAAAGCACCAGGACACTGAATATCAACTTATACAAGCATGTAGAAATGTTTTTATTCAGAGTAAATATGCAGGATATCAGACATGATTGAAGAATATTCTCATATGTCAATACTTCAGTGTTTGCTAACTTCCAAAATAAAACTGGCCCAAATCTCCCCCTTATTTACTGTATTATACAGAGAAAGAGCTGAAGTGGAAATGAAAGAAGTGGCAGCAGGTTTCTGGATCATTGAAGGCTCGGTCCATTTTGAATCCTCATCAGAATAACGGCTTTCTGAAGGTCTTGATAACTGTGTTCTTCTGGGTCTTTAAAATCCGATAAACTCCAGTTCTGGGATATTTTTGATTGTAGTTCTGTTGATACCTGGAAAGAGAAAAGCAATTTATTTTACAGTTTTTTATTTCACATCTGTTTAGTTTGTAGTTGTGACAATCTGTGTCATTGAAGGACAGTTGATGAAACAAATTTTAATATACAGTGAGCAGAAGAAAAACAATGGCCATATTAACCCAAGAAAAACAGCTCTGAGTGATTCCTTCAGTAAAATGAGTGAATCCTGCACATAAAATGTAGTCAAATACCAAGTATTTGGAGTACATTTTGTGGTGTATGAAAATTAGATGGACTGCAATAAGTAAACCTGTTTGTTATTTCACCATGAAAGAATAAAATCTTTATGAATTCACCCCAAAAAAGTCAGGCACATTTTTACTGTAAATATGGCAGGTATAGAAGAGATCAGAAATAATGTACAGTATTTATTACACTATTTGATTTATAGGTTTACAGAAGCACACTGCATTGTACCTAATAATCATTTAAAACAGACTATAATCTTCACACAGTTCATTTTTAACTATTTGAATAGATCCAGCACACAAAGGTTCATTAATGACAGTAAATGGTGAAACTATAATCAGAAACTTTGGGCCCTGCAGACATTTCAGAAAACATACCTCCTGTTTTCTGACTCCTGTGGTGGTGTTAGTGTCTCCTGTCTGAAGCTGATGCTGATCACCTGAAATAAATACTGAGATCAGTGCTGCAGTGAACTGGACAGAATATATAATCATCATCTCATGCACCTGCGTTACGTTTTCTATGTAATCATCTCCAATATTACAGAATAAGAGGACATGAACTAACTTCGGATCATCTGATTGTTGGTTGACAGCCTCTGAAGTGTTCAACACTCAACATCACTGCCGTACTAATCATAATAAAGACTTCTTTACTCACCCTCTGACAGCAGCAGAAGAGCTCACAGTCTGACTTCAGCCTGTTAATTCTTGTAGTTCAAAACATCGCTAACAGCCCATCCAGTCTTCTCTCTGGTCCGGCTTTTTAATCGTTTTTTCCTCCTCCTTCTTTCCCAATCTTCAGCCGTCACAGTCCTGTTCCATATCATAGCCTCAGCTTTCATAAAAACTGCACACACGCGTCTGTGATCCGCTGTTTTATCAGCCATAAGCTGAACTCTGGTTTGTGCCCCCAAAGCAGGTCGTTGCTGAACCGTGGGCTGATGTGAAGAGTTACATAGTGCCAGAGAAGCTCTCCCCTCGGCACAGATGGGGAGAGGGAGGGACTAGTATTTACTGACTCTCCACTGGTAGAAGGGCTTGAAAACAGTTATGATAAGGTGTTAAAGTTACATATTGTTACTTTAAGCAGCATTCACTCGCCTGACGAGGCTTATATTTACTGAAGTTTTCTTGTGGGATAAATTAAAGGGAGTCACTCTTATGCATTGCATTTGCTCATAATGTCATAATGCCCCTGCTTCATTAATAGCAGTTCCACTATTTCTCATGTGCCCCAGTGCAGCCCATCAAATATTTCAAAGGAATGGGCTGTTAAATCTGTGCAATTATCAACATTCACTAAATCTGCAACAATGGCTGGCTTCAACACTCTACTGAACTGTTCCATCATCGGTATTGAATAAATAGCTTTATTACCGGCTCAAACATGATGTTGTTCAAAAGCCAAGCAGTAATAAACTTGTTTTAATCATGTAAGCTTAAATGACATGTCTCATTACTTATCATCACATGCAACTTGCTGATGCCAATCAGTAATAACTCAATTAAATTAACCTAGTCTTTAGCAGTAGCTATATCATAGACCAGGTTGTGTTTCAGGAGGGTAAATTATGAGCAACTCAATTTGCCGTCATTAACCAACAGCTACTCAGTCACCCTAACCTGCCTAGCTACTGGCAATCCCTTCTGTCCAGATGATTCTCATTCAGCTGAAGTTTAGCCATTCAAGAATTCGTTGCTATCATTTTCAGTTTCCATCGAGTTAAGCATGCCAAACAGGCTGAGTCTTGGTCCCAGGTGATAAGAAAGCCTCAGCTGGCACGAGAACATCAGAGTATCCATACGGTCATTTTGACTTAGCAGTTGGGTAGCTCCTGGTCCATGTTAAAAAAAAAAAAAAAGGTTCATTCAGCATCTCAAAGTGTACAGCTTATGCAACCTCTCGCCCCATCATTACTTTAGTCACTCATTTGTATAAGTGCTGTCACTACAACAGCACCACAAGGCATTTCATCTGCTTCACTTCAGCAAATAGGTTGCTGGTCATCCTCCGCTTATACCTACTATTCGTCCAGACTCCCCCTCCTTCTGGAGGTCCAAAGATCTCTAAAAGCCTCGATTTAGTAAGTAATGCATTTCTCTGGTGGTGGTGTGTTTAGCTTTCTCAGCTTACGTTTCTGCGGTCATGCTCTCACTCTTTGTTTTAGCTCTTCCTCTCCGCTTTTATTCATCTCCATGCATGTTGTACGGTCTTTCGTTAACTCTCCCTCATTGTCATTTTCATTTCTTCTTCCACTTTCTCTGGCATTCTCCCTTTTTTTGTCTCCCTTGTTTTTCTTTCTTGTTATTCCTTGGCAGCATGCTTATCCCTATCACCCCGACAGCATCTCAGGGTGATTTCCATTCAATGCATATGTCCTTCCCGTGCATTTATTTCTTTGTCTGTCCATGCATAATGTCAAACTGGCTTTCAGCCACCCGCTATCATGGCATCATGTCAAACTGGCTATCAGCCACGTCTTGCAGCATCTGGCTGATTAGCCCCGCTCCATCAACCGCTGTTTCACAGCCTTTCAGGATGATTTTCCATCCTGTGCTTTTCATGCTTTTACTTGTCTATTCTTTTCTGGCAAATATTTTCATTCTTATTCGCCCTTCTATCAGCCATAACTGCAACATTTGGCTGGTTATCCCCGCTCCATCAGCCGTTGTTTCACAGCAACCCAGGCTGATTTTCTGTTTTTCTTCCCTGTTCACTTGCTGTTTCTCCGCTATTTCAAACACATCATCACATCGTACTCCTGTGTCTCAGCTTCAAATGCAACATCCCCGGCTGATTACTTTACGCACTTTCTTCCCCTGCTTTTGCTTTATCCTCTACATTCATATAAATATCTTGTTTTCTCGTTATATGAACTTAATTCACAGTTCATTTTCCTTTATAAAATCACTTTGTTCTTCGTCTTTTATCGCATTATTTCTCTTCCCACAGCCAATTTGTCTTAGCTGTCAAATTTAAAATGTTCTCCTTCCCTGCAGTCATTTTGCTGTCATTCAGCATATTCATATTACCAATCATACAGATTGCACGATATCTGCCTAAATGCTGTCTGCTTTTTCCCCAATCATTAAGCTCAAAAAACAGGTATTGGTATACCTTTTATTTGGTGGGAAGTCTTCTAGCACAGCAAAAGCGTAATGACGCCAGCAGCCGCGGGCTCAGTCAACAAAGCAAGCATGGCTGAGAGAAGTTGAAAAAATTGAAAAAAAAACACTGAAAAAATGTGAGATCTTAAACACATGCAAAAGTGCCGAAAATTGGTACCGTTGAGTACCGATACCGATTCCCAGGTACCGGGTATCAGTATGGTATCGGTTCAAATGTGAAAGGTACCCATCCCTACAGATGTGACGGGGGTGTGCCTTTGAAGGACCCTTTTGTTAACTATCCAAACATATCTCTCGAATCCATATTATACACAAAAATTAGCTCTTCACACCCATTTACTTACTTAGTGGTGAAAGTGACTTCACAACATGTAGCATGACAACGAAAGATTGTAAAGAATTACAGACTTATTATATATGGGAGGTAGTATGTATAGGTAGCTATCTTAGATGCCTGATCAAAAACGTCAAACTTTCCACTGTGTCAACTTGTGATATCCCCGAAACCCGCATTTTACTGTCACTTCGGGGTATCAACAAACAATTCATTCATGTTCAACGTATAACAGAGTCGGGAGGACTTGAAAAAAGGTAAAGAGAAGTTTTTTTTTTTTTTGGGAGGAAAAGTAATGTGGACAATTAGAAGCATGTTCACCTTACTCATTTCTGTATAGTTATTTTTAATTTGCACATGCTCACGTTCCCCTTACTCATTTCTGTCTAAAATTATTTTTAATTTAAACATGCACACATGTTCACCTTACTCATTTCTGTCTAAAATTATTTTTAATTTAAACATGCACACATGTTCACCTTACTCATTTCTGTCTAAAATTATTGTTAATTTACACATGTACACCTTACTTATTTCTTTGTATATAGGTTATGTAAGCTTCTTGGCAGTATATTGTTGACTATCTGTATATACTGTATTTATGTGTGTGTCTGATTTGTGTGTGCACCATTCTGTATCTGTTATTTTTATTTTGAATAATTAATAACACTTTTACGAAGCACTGGTATCCTGTAGTTTGTGTCGAATCGTAGTGGAATGGTTGTTAAAAACAGAGTGTTGCACAGTACTGCCCCACCAAGAATATTTTTCACCAGCCGCCACTGGCTGTGAGGAATAAGTACCAAAGTTTATTTCTGTACTCATTAATCCTGTTTCATTGCACACCTGTCCTGTTTTCTATATAGTCTATAAGATTAAAATTAAGCTAGCAAGTAGTCAGGAAGGCTCTTTCTGCGCATGCTTTCTAGTCTCAACATTTTTCCCGCTATCTTCATGCTTCACTCTCATCTCCTCCAAAACTAATCACATCTTCATCCTGCAGACTTACAGGGGTCAGTTTATGGACTGGGAGCTGGCAG